>JAHZNC010003725.1:0-15386 GCA_027744095.1 Zhuqinia jingwanae | reverse complement strand
ACTTTTTTTACTCTGTGGTGTCTGTGTGTCCTTTTCCGAACAATTAGTTAATAATGTAACCTAATATTAGCTAGTATAATAATATTTTATTTACTTATTTGTTAATCAGCCTGAAGTGGAACAAAAAAATGACAGTCAAAAAGATGATGATGATATATAATACACACATCTCTAATATGTGTACAATATAATCAGATGAACAACTACTATTTTTGTTAACGTAATAATTTGCTGGAACGTTGAACGTGTGTAAAGTAGACTTTTTACCTATGTTACTGTATTTTTTTAAATATTTCACACAAAAAAAGTTCAGACCGGCTGAAAACTTTTTTTCCTATTTATGTACATAATATACTGAATGAAGTATCCAAAGTATTCCGTTTACGGGTAGCAATTTTTTTAAATCTATTTTTATATCTATCTAATTATCCTCATAAATATGCATAAATACATATACAGACTTAAGGTACACAATAGAAACGGATCAGGAATAAAATAGAATAAAATATGACTAATATTTTGAGGAAAGTTGAAGTGTAGGGTCGGCCTTAAACTGCCAAAAAGAAGAAGAAAGTAATATTATTTTTTATGATTTGTCCATAATATTTTTTTATGTAGTTGTTATGATTTTTATATTACCGTCATTATCATCATCATTATCAATCACCATGGAAACTGAACTGTACAGGGATACACTTTTGGCTACATTGTAAAAATTTTGCCAACATTGTTTTTCTTTTGTAAATTTTCAAATATAATTTACACTTTTGTTGATAAAAATCCTGATTTCAAAACTCCTTCTGGATTCTCAGATTGACGACAAAAATAAACAATGATTCAAAAATAAATTAAAAATCTGTCCCTCCAAACAAAGCTGTGGATACCCTGTGTGTATATTCAATTTTTGTTTATTTTTATAGAAAAATCGACGACTTTTCCTTCTTAAAAAGGATGGTTTTTTTTAGAATGGTGGACAAATATGGACAAGTTTTTTTTTTGCTTATTTGTTTATGTTTATTATTTTTGTTTTTTGTTCAAAAAGTGTAAATGTATCAAAAAGGAGAGAGAAAATTTTTGAAAATGAAAAGTAGAGTTGTGCCTTTTGATGACACAGCAATACAATAAAAATATGAAGATGATGATAATGATGATGGCAATTAATTCCCGTCAAGTTATTTTTTATTTTCCAAAGGATTCTTGTCAGAAAGGACTTTTTTTGCCGCTAAATTACCCTTACTTATGGTGTGTACCTACGTTTAAAAAAAACCTGAAATAAATGACAGATGAGACAGGTTTTTTTTTATTAAAAAAAGGAGTGTTTGAGATGCTTTTTTTGGCAACAGGTTCAATTTTACTGGTTTATCCTATTTTTTAAAATGTAATTTGACTTGAAATTCTTTTGTTTTTTTACTATTTACAACCAGAGTAATACTTTTGGCAACTTGAATAGTCCTCATTATCGTCAATTTGACAATAATATCTTAATAATACCCGTTTATAATACCTTCTAATATATCCACTATCAGAATATTCGTAGAAACAAACATACAGAGAAAAAGAGATAATTTTCTTGAAGAAATTTTTTCTTCTTCTTCTGATAAGTTTAATATATGTACTTGTTGATAGCACCAGACCAATTCATAAGACAGATCAAGGGAAAAAAATTCTAGAAATATTATGAAACATTTTTGTTTATTATAAATAACCTGTTATTATGTAACCTATATAAAAAATATTTTGGACTATTTATTGATATTTTTTTATTAATACACAATACACTAAACAGTTATGGTCTTTTTGTTTTCCTTGTCTAAAAAAAAGATAGATTTGAAGAAAAAAGGTAATGTGTCATAAAGGTTAATAATTATTTGAAGTAGTAATAATTTCCTTTTTTCATTTTTCTAAAGGTACACAGGTTCCTATATAAATATTAAAACTAATCGTAAAACTTTGTTTATCATTTTTATCATGATTCATTAATTATATTTTTAATGGGTTTCGATTTAACTAGATTGATTTTTTTAAGTGACTACTTTTTTGTGTGTAAATTCATTTGGTTTTTACAATGTCTCTCCCTCTCTCATTCTGATCTCAGATGATGATAATTTATTATTATTAAACATTTAAAAAAAGGAGAATTAGAAAGTGAGAGAACGAGAGAGCCATCAAAAATTTGTATTTCGATAGTTGTGAAACGAGCGATGATGTAATGATCGATGACAAAATAAATTAAAAAAAAAACTCTAAAATCTTGTAAGTACGTCAATTAAAATAGAAATGAATGAATATCAACAACAATAATAATCACTACGAGTTTTTACTGGATTAAAAACCTAGTTTTTTATATATCAGTTTTAACCTGAAAATGTGTTTTTTCTTCATTAAAATAAAGTATATTCATTATATAATATTTTATAGTTTTTTATATATTTTTTTGCTTGAAAATGTGTTGCGACAATGCTGAGCAAATATCCTTGTGTATGTATGTATAATGTGTATACAATATCGAGATAATATTTTTAAAATAATAATAATAATATTATTATTATTATTACCTATTATTTATTAAGTAGTTGCATATTTTATACACTAAATTTTGTGTATTCATTTTTTTCTATTAATTTTTTTTCAAAAAGAAAATCCATATGCCTAAACACGCCTAAACATGTAATATAATTATTCTATTTTTTTATAGCTTATTTCATTTTTAGAAGAGAAAAAATGAAAATCCCTTTTTTATACATAATATTATTTGGAACCATATTTATGTATATTATATATTATGTATATATCTTACATATACATATAATATCCTACACAACCTGCAATATATTGTAGATATATAAATTTTTAATTATTAAAAAGTGAAATTCGTTTTTTATGACGTTTCTGACCGACCTCACACATCTCTTGTCCAATGTGTTTTTTAAATATATAATATGTATTTTATACATATATTATTCCAACATTTCATAATATATTTTTTTCCTTTTTTTCTTAGTTTCAATTCATTTTTACTTTTTTTGTGTGTCATTCATTTTTGTTTTGAAGAAATGCATCTTTTGATAAAAGTAATCTATATAAAAGTCGAGTGTATAGTGGTACACAATAGGTATATAATTTTTTTCTCTGCTTCTTTCTGCTCACTACACCTATTCATCATCAATCATCATCATATAATAATAATATGTATGTATGTATATTTTTAATATCCAGTGTTTTTTTTTTAAATATTTCATTCAAGAAAATAGAAAACACAAAAATTACTAAAAAGGTCTGCTGCTTTGTTTTGAGTATGTGTTTGTTTTGTTTGTGCATTTTTAACAATGACAATTGAAATACTTTTTTTTGCATTTACAATGAACTCGTCCTCCTTTATAACTTTTTTAAAAACCGTTATTACTTGTTTTTTTGGCCGTAGAGAGCTGTAATGTAAATAGTAATAAGTATGATAGTAATTTATATAGGATATTAATTAAAAAATTTGTTTTACTTTCCTCCGTAAAATTTATTACTTTTGGATGCATAACAAGTTTTTCCCTTAAAATTATAAATACCTTTTGTATATCATATTATTATTTCATATAATAATAATACAAACCTTTCCTTTTGAGTTTCCCAATTTTTCCTCATTCATTTTTTTTAAATTTAGCTTTCCAATTTTTATAACTTGCGTATTATCAAGACGTAGAATTAATCTCCGTGATACTACTGCTTTTTTGTGTGTCGAATTATATTATTCACCTTTAAACTTTTACAACATATTTTCTGTCATGATAATCATCCTGATGCGCTTGTAGTAGTGGTGGTGGTAGTGATGGTAATGCTGATGGAAGAAAATGTGGTAAAAATATACTACTACTGCTGCTGCTGAACTACTTTCTGGGGTTGAGCTGAGCTGCTACTATACTGCTGCTACACTGCATTCCACGAAACACCTCTTCCATAGAAAAAAGTATATCGCCTTGAGAAACTCCACTTATCCCTGACTGGGTAGCTGGTTGTGTTGTGAAGGTGATAGTGATGTTTTCAGATTCCCGTGTGCTTTTCAACCAAAATAACTCAAATTGTGTGTAGTATTATCATCCGCCTGTGTTCGTCCATCGTTTTTACTTCCTTCAATCCAGTTCACGATTTAAAACAATCCTTCTTTTTGGCACAACAATTCCACAACAGTTTGAATCCATAATATTATTTTGTCACAAGGAAAAATCAACGTGGTAACTAAATCGGACTTGAATCTAAGCCAAACAATAACTGACACGCATTTTTTGTTTCACAAAAAAAGCTAAAAAGTCACCACTTAAAAGAATATATTATTATGACACTTTAACATTTTAAACAGTGGAGAGAGCGATTTTTCTCTGGCTGATATATACTTTTAACATCGATCAACCGAAACCAGTGACACATGCGAAAGGGAAGGATGATGATGATGATGATAATAATAATAATAATAATAAATGTTCCCAATCCGTGTTTACTTAGTACGGGACTAAAAGGTTCTGGTTGCTTTTTGTCAATTTTTTAAAGACTCTGTTGTCGTTTGTGACGTGACACTAAACTTAACACATGTGTATTTTTTCCCCTCAGGAACACTTCTCGCAGCGATTATTTTCTTGTGACGAGATAAATTTTGTTCACTTGCACACGGGAACTGGAACAGCATACACAATAAGTACATAATATTTGATGGTGTGTGGTGGTGGTGATGATGATGATGATGGTGATCTGCAGGTTGGTTGGTAGCCAGCCAATTCCAATTGTCACTGTACCCAGATAAGTGAATGATGACCTGCTTCCTTTTGATTACCCTTTTCAGCAAGGAATCCAATAGGTTATATTCCGGTTTCCGGTTGTGTGAGCGTACAGTACTCCGGTAGGCAGACAAGCACAAGTCATTTCCATGTTGTTCATCATTGTCATCGTCATCACCATCAGCATCATTGACATTGTATCGTCATCAACCAAAAATGGCAAAATGTACTACTGACATGTAAGTGTGGCAAAGCATTGCGCCTTCCATTTCGAGGGACTGACAACTTGAGCAAAGTAAAAGTTGATGGAGAGAAAAAGAAAAGAATGGAAAGAAAAAAGAGATTATTATTCACACCAGCAATTATCTTTTTGATCACTATCGATGATCATCGTCACACAAGAGGCAATACAATAAGAAGCATTTTATTATGTTTATTGAAGAAAAAAAGTATTTTAAATGAGAATTCATATAAAAAGTTGTATACAAATTGAAGAGATAAATAGCTAATTTAATGGATATGAGGAACGTCTATATTACCAAATTGACTTCTTAACTTTATATATGTTTTGTAAAATAGAAACTTTTAGAAGAATTTGATAGGAATGCTCATTTAAAAGAGAGTTCTGTTTTTTTAAAGATATTTTTTATATAAAGGAAAAAAATATGTATACAACATAGTTTTAATAATGAATATAGAGAATATATTGAGAAAATATAATATATATATATATATATATATATCTGATACATGCGATATAATAATATTGTAAATAGATAAGTAAAGAAAGTGTGTAGTACTTGCAACGTTCCCTAGAATTTTTCTGCATATGTCTGCTTTCTCTCTCTTTCTCTCACTCACATTTTCTGTATAGATTTTTGTGTTTTGGCAGCGCAGAATAAAACGAGGGGAAAATCTCAACCATGACACATAGACAGAAAGAAGAAACTTGCAATCAGAATCAGAAACAAAGTAAAACTGTTTTGTAACAAGAAAAACACAAAAAAAGAAATAAAAATAACTTTGTCAAACATCATGTAATGATAATAATTAGAAGTAACACAGATTTAGTAATGATGTGTTTCCGTAAAACCGCTAACACTGGCCCGGTTTCATAAAGAAAATCAATAAATTGTTGTCACCATTCATTGTTAATTTATTAATCAATCAAATAGATACCTAAATAACAGTACCAAAATACCACATTTTTAATTATTAGTTAATTTAATTTTTTATGGGGTCATTTTTATGTGGATGGTTTTACGGTAATACACCAACAACGTTTATAAAAGGAAAATAAAAAAATAGATTTTTGTATAATTTTTCAATCCCCATGCAAAATGTAAGAAATAACATTGCACATTTTAATAACTTTGTTAAATGGATAGCATTTATAATAAGTATATAATATATAATTGGCTATTACAACAACAACAATAATAATAATGACTCCAATCATTTTTTTGTCACATATCCGCGCGCATTCCCATATTTATAGAAATAATGATTAAATTTTCAATAATTAACTTTTTGAGAGATAACAGAAACTAAAGAAAGCATAAAGATAACAAACAACAAGAAGAGTTGTAACAAAATAATAAATCTATATGTATATATAGACACAGAGAAGAAGAATGACAAGAAAAAAATACATACATATATTCCAAAACTGGATAATAATATGAAAATAAGTAACAAAGAATATAAATTGAAAACTCGACAGACTTCTTGCTCACCTTTTTTTCCTTTAAATAAGATTTCCCCATGGTATCTGGCTTACTCGAAATGGAAATGCATGCAACATCCGATATCCTGGAAACCCTGTATGTGTTTTTTGTTAGGATACCGCCGCCCTGCCATCATCATGTCAGTCTAGTCTAGAGAGTCTCTTTTGGGAAGGCTTTTGGATCCCTGAAAAACTGCAATGCTTTTGTTAAGACTTAAAGCTACAATCTTAATTAGGCTGCCACTTTGGAAGAGACGCCGTGCAATATATAAAGACGACAATGACAGTGACGATACGGATGAAGCGGCAGCAGTGGATACGAATATCAAGGGGAAAAGTGGATACACACACACACACACACAAACCCAGACAGGCATATATACAGTCAGTTACAGCAGTAGTCAAAGCAGTAGGTGTAGTACTAGCGAGCGACATACTCCAGCGCTTCTTTGTTCATCCATCTTGTTTCCAACGCACATAGACACACACACACATAATATATTTATGTATTTGTGGATAGAGTTCAGCTGTGACATATTTTGGCATTTTGGAGAAGGTGACCAAAAATAGACGGAGATAACATGACTATGACTTTGACATGACATGCATTTCTTCTTCCTTCAATATTTTCTGCTGTTGTTCGGAGAAAATTATTCTGAGCACATCACATTCATCCCATTTCTTCTGGAGAGAGAGAGACAGAGCGAGAGAAGATCCAAGTGACAAAAAACCTGTCAAACTGTGTATGTGGCGTGGCATGTATGCATGCATGGCACAATCCCCGCATTTAAACAATAGACTTGGGTATTATTATTTCCTTTCCTTGTGGAATGGGACAACGAAGAAAACTCTGTCATTTTCTTTTCTTTCTTTTCTTCTTCATCTTCTCTTTCCTATCTGGTTCTTCTTCTTCTGCTGGTGTTGGAGAGCCCCAAATGGCCATTTTATTCCGGTGTAGTCCTTTCTCCTTGTTCTTTCCCTGAATACATCTGTGCTCCTTCAGACCAGCAACCCGTGTTTGTATGGGATATCATTGTCATGTGTAGTCATAGTCATGCAATAAGGTGGTGGTGGTAGTGATGCTTTGGTAGTAGTTGTTGTAGTAACATTTTTTTTAAAAAAAAAGGGATCTATCCTTCTTCCGTTCCGTTGGAAAAAAATATTTTCACTCCGTTTTAAAGGGAAACGATAGATATCTGCTACTGCCGCTGCTGTTCTATTCTGTTGTAGACTCTTATTCTTATTTTGTTCTTCTTGCTTTCCATCCATGAATAATGCATGCACGACAGCGACGAGTAGAGTCCTCCAGTACAAGAGTAGTCCAAGTCCAGGAGGAACCCTTTCCAGTTCTGAATCCATATTCGGTATTGTACATGATTTTTTTGTATATGTTTCAGTTAAGCAAAGCGCTGATGCTCTTTTCATATATGTGTGTGTGTATGTGTGTCTTTGTATGAGTTAGTTTCACTGCCTTAATGTCTCCTCTTCCATTTTTTCCTTTTTTGTGCTGCTGCTGTAATTGTACCAAGCGAACCATTTTGAGTGCTTTTGTGCTGCTGCTTCTTCTTCTTCTCTGGATACGTAGTACGTTTTCGTTGGTGTTATGTGTCGCGTAGCAATAACAAAAGCTCCATTTTGTCAGAGAAAGAGAGTGAAAAAACGAAACGAAATTCCAGAGGAGTTTCGCTCGGTGAAGACGGAGATAATGCATAATACGTATATACATACAATACATATGTACATATATATATTATAGTTGTATAAGTTGGTTATACATACGCTACTATTTTTCTGGAGTGGAGTATAAATGGAGGCGACATTCCGTGGATACCAATGAGTGTGTTGGTTGTTGGAGAGGAAGAAGATCCCAATGAAATCCATCCGGAATTATTACAGTGTGCTCACTGTCTCTTTTTCTTCTTTTGATGCTGCGGAGTGCAGGAATATATGTTCTCTCTGTTCCGTTATAGCTGTTATATATAATTTATATATTTTTTATATTGAGCATGCAGGGAATTGCTATTGAGCTAAGAGATGATGAGATGGTGGTGGTGGTGGTAGCACGACGGTAGTGGCGACTATGACGACCCCAAAAAACACCAAATGATTATGGTGATGAAGTACAAGTGAAAATAATGCCACCTTTCCATTTTTCCTCCATTTTCTTATGGCTATTGCTGCTGCTGCTTCTTCTTCTTGTTTTTTTTCCTCTTCTCAAGATTACCATTGATTGTTTGACGGATCGTTGTGCCAACAAATAATACATGATGATAGGATAGGTAGCCATTGTAATAAATATATGTATTAGGTATACATTTGGTCCTTCGAGATGTGATTTTTCTCTCGTCGTAAGTAGTCCTGTTTTCTTTTGCGTGGGTGATAAAAGAAATCCGATTGAGAGGGTTATTTTTGTATGTTGTTGTTTGTTATTTGAAGAAGATGGCAAATAATAGATAAAGCTTGAACTCTTGAGTTAGTAGAAGATTCCTTTTAAGGTTCCCTCCTTTTTCAAACTTCCTGTTTGGAATATGATGAGCCAGAAGTAAAGGAAAGAGATGGAGAGAGAGAGAGCAAATGCACAGTAATAATCCATGATGCCGGATCTTATGTTATTTGTTGTTGTTGTTGTTGCTACTACTGCTGTGTTGTGTTGATTGTAAAAAAATATTTGATTTGATTGCAGAGCAGCAGAAGGAACGATGACGACGGAAAGCAAATAAAATTCCATGGAAGATAGAAGAGACGAATAAAATGTACACATTTTTTTCTTCTTATTCTTTACTTCTCTTCTTTTGGTGTAGCAGTACTGTAGAGCAGTAGAAAAAAAAAGTTGTGGAGTGGAAGGTCAGATTGGAACTTGGCCACTTTTATCCATGCTTCAATTGTTCGATCATCGTCATCATCTTCCACATCACACTCCAAACGAGGAGAGAGACGAACTTGATGGTGTTTCTTGCTTGATACTGATGATGATGATGATCATGAAATTGCTGTTCTCATCGCGACCAACAACGATCACGATGATGATGATGGCGATAGTAAACCTTTTTCCTTGCTTCTTTCTTGTTGTTTTCTGTATCTTCCATCTCTCTACATCGTTGGACAAACCAGTGCGGCAATGATAATAGCAGAAATAAAAGATGAATCCTTCCATAAGTTCTCATATATAAGGCGGTTTTTATAACATTACAAATTGTGTATATATGTGTGTATGGTCGTGTGAGAGAAGAAGGAGAGACATTTCTATACTCTCTCGCTCTACCCTCCATTTTTTTATACTTGAGCTTCGCCACCAACCAAAAAAAACTTTGTATTATCTTCTTTTCATGCTTACTGTCTTCTTGCAAAAAGATAATCCATTTCGCTTGGAAGCAGAAAAAAAGAAGTACTTGTTGTAGTCGCAGTAACATCGACGACGTCGTCGTAGTCGTCGTCATCATCATCACAATAAAAAGCAATTGTACTTTCACTTCGCACAACACTGAACAACACTCTCAACAAACCAAACACGCCAAAATAAAATGGAGGGATAAAGGAAGAAAAAAGAAAGATAGGCACATATTTTCCTCCTGTAAACCCTCCGACGAATATATAGGAACGTTATTATTATATGGCAAGAAGAGAACATTTTGAAGATGTATTTTTTTCCTCCATAAAAATTTGTAGAGAGAGAGAGAGAGACGCAGTCGTAATGATATAGGTGGGATCAAAAGAGAAAGCACGTTTGCCATAATCATAATCATAACAACAAGATCAGCTAGCAGCAGTAGCAACATGGCAAATTTTTTTCCATTTATTATTGTTATTATTATTATACGTTAGTCGTCCAGCAGCGTGAAGCAGATGTGTGCCTATTTATTGGATTCGTACCGTCATTGTTATCACCATGATAATAACTTGATTTGATTGGCTGATTCATATTTCTTTTTCTTTTTTTTATATATTGAGGTTCGAATATTTTTGAAAATGCGCGAAAGCAAATATAAAAATTTGCTTATTGGTTGGGCGGCGCCGCGGTATCACAATGCCCTTTATAAGCAATCATGTCTTTACGTGGACGTGCGTTTAGAAAAAAACGGATTTAGGTGAGTTGTTGTTGCGTTGCGCTTTAGTTTGTTTGTTATTCCAGCACCAGCATATTTTTTTCGTTGCCAGCAAGAAACCACACTACGGTGGGGGTTGTCTGGTAACAGCAGCTGCTTCATTTCATGCCGTTGTAGTTGTGTTGTTGTTCGACGATGATACGAAAACGGTGAGTAGTAGATTTATGTGAAGTTGTTGTTGCAATAGCAAACCAGCGAAAAGCACAGCTTAGAAGTAGCAGCATTCGATTTTTGTTTTCTCTCGCGGGAGCATCAAAATACGTAAAAGGTTCTCTTTTTTTAAATCAATTATTTTATCATCATCAAATGCATGGGTTTGTTTACATTTTGTATTTCGTTGTCTGTTTTGTCTTGTTTTGTTGACTGTTTTCAAAAGCATTCTTTTTCACGTTTTTTATAAATATTCTTGGAGCATTCTTTATATTCCGTAATATTTAATTACTGTGTAGTTTTAATTAAAGTAGAAGTATTGTAGTGGTAGTTTCTATTTTAATTTTTTGTAGTCGCTAATTGTAAAATGTGTTGTTTTTAATATAATTTGCTAATAACAATAGTAATAATTAGTACATTATATTTTAAAAACTAGAAAATCTGATGCTGCTGGTGTTTGTTCTGAAGGTTGGCTTTATATTTTGTGGGGTATATGACCTGATGGGTACGAAGATGTGGGCGAGAAGAATCAACATTTTTTAGGTGTCAGGTTTTTTTATATAGGGTTTCCGTAGAAAATCACGACCATTTGGTTAAAAAATGAAAACTAGTTATTTATTTTTTCTCCTGATGATGATGATCATTATTTGTAAATAGTGCGATATAGTAGAGCATAAGAAAAAAGGAGAAGTCAGTGTTGTTGTTGTTAACGGTTTCAAGATTATTATATCAACTTGGCTGCGCGCTGTTGTTGTGCGTAGTATGTATTTATTATTTACACTTGTTGTGTGACTTGACTTTTTTTTTGCAGGTTAAAGGGGTTTCTTCGTATAAAAAAGTTGTTTTTCCGTTTTGTCTTCTTATAACAGTGTTGTGTTTGTAGAGAGATGATAAGAGAGTCGTGTATATAGATATATATATTATTTATAGTTTCTTAAATAGTTTTATAGCTTTATTTAATAATTTATGTAGTATTCATGTAAATTTACGACGATGAAAATAACTGGAAATTATATTCATTCATGTATAGTTGACGATTTACAAATTAGAGTTAAAACTGATGAGACTGTTCATTTTTTTAGTTGTTGCTGTTGCTGATGATTTTTTTTACTATATGTATCTTGTATGCACTTTTGTTTACTAAAAAAGAGTAGATAAAGATGATGAAGTAGACAAAGAGAGCAGAGATAGAGAGTAATAAAAAATTGTTTTGTGAAAAAAGTCTTATAGAGTCTTTTCCCGCGAGAGAGTAGAACATAATTTTCTTTCCTTTTTTTGTCGACTTAATAAGTGACTTATTATGTAATTTGTAATTAAGTAGAAATACATTTTTTATTTGATTTTTTGTATATTTTTTTGTCTTGAAACGAGGATGCGAGAATGGTGATAACCAAGGTAAAAGGTTGATGAAAAATAGTAATAAGAAGTAAAGGAAGATGGAACAGGTAAGATTTTTTTGGTATACAGTTAATTTAAAAGAAACATCTCTATACAATTTTGAGTTGTTGATGCTGGTTGAAATTATACAATTTTTTTATCCAAGCTTCTATCTTTTTCTGCCTTTTTTGTTTAAATTCTTTTTTTGATTGCTCTCTGGTTTTCAAATTTAAACTTTGTCAACGTCAATGGTGTTGTTTATTTTATAACTGTTCATTAATTTAGTAAGGATCCAATTTGTGTTGATGGTAGAAGTTCATTTCATTAGATGAGTTTTTATGTTGATGCTGATTTTTTTGTTGATGGATTTATTTATATTATATCCTTTTCCGATAGTGTTGATGATACAGTTGTCGTTGCACTTTTGGAGATCCTTTTGATGCGATTGGTGAACAAGTTGAAAAAGTAGACGTAGACCAAGTTGAAACAGATGACGAGGATGATGTTGACCACTTGTTTACTTTCTCATGACAGCAACGGCTGTAAGACGATAAGAGAATATACATTGACGTATGTTGTGTGACGCAGTCATTCATTCAAACGATCAATTGTATTGATTGAAAGAATGATTGATTGATTGATTTTTTGTTGATGTTATATTTTTGATAGCATGTTTTGAAAAAAATGATGATTCTGATTTTTGGAATGATTTTTGAATATATTTTTTGTTGTTGTTCTTAGATGTCGTTGATGTTAATGGGATAATTTTGATTCTAGACTTGAAATATTTTGTGATTTTGAGATGTTTTTTTCTGAAAAAATTGAACTAGAATTTAAGTAGTAGTATAAGTAGAAGTAGTTGTGGTAGTAGTATCGATAGTCATAGAGTAGAAGAAGGAAGAACAAGTAGAAAGTGTGAAGTTGAAGATTTGAAGAGAAAAAGGGTAATTTTGTATATATATTTGAGAGAAATGGTATGGTATTCATTCATCTAAGACGTTTTTCATGTATTTTTTTGGGAGTTGTTGAAGTAGTAGTGGTAGTAGTAGTAATATATCAGATGAAGTTGTTGTATACATATATATTGATTTAAATATATATGGGTAATATTTTTTTAATAGTATGGGTGAGAAATTTTATATATATATATATGGGAGTTAGAAGATGATCATGAGAGAATTTTTTTGTTTTGTATTTTAAAAAAGATTGTGGTTAGCAGATTGAGTGAGAATCAAGGGATTTTTTCAAAAGAAAAAGTACACAAAAAACAAACAAACATAAATTGTAAGTAAAATAATGTAATACGTAAGAATCAAGAGGATAAATAAATTTTCATTCATTAAAGCCTCTAGAAGAAACGAAAACTAGAAGAAAAAATATGAGAATCCCTTGGGGGGAAAGAGTGACAGGAAAAATGCTTATCGTAATAAACAAATTTTTTTTTGCCTATCTCAAAAAAATGTGTCATCATCACACTTCCGATGCTGCCACACTTTTTTTCCTTTGTGTTTATATATACGTGTGTATGTGTGTGAACATCATATCGTCTGACTATGTCGTCAGAAGCGAAAGGACATAAACATAGATGAGAGCTGTATTTGATTTCTTACGGCAGGAAAGTGAGAGAGAAAGTATGAATGGAAAAGTTGAAGAAAGCATGCTTTCAGTCTCGCAAGTCCTCACAAATACACACACAACTTGACTTTCACTTGTGCGGTGGTGATAGTGGTGTAGTACCAAATGTATGACGGGGAAAAGACATGCTTTGTCCGTTTTCATGAGCTGCTCCTTTCTTTCCCTCACTCACTCTCTCTCTCCCTGCTTTGCTACTACAAATCCGGATAATACTATTATGTATCATGCATACCAGTATTATTTAAGCTATTGCTCGCTCCTACTCCTACTTTCTCTTTATTTCCTCCATTTATACTGCACAATGAAAAATAATACCAGGCAGAGGAGAAGGAATCGAAATTGGATTTAGTGTAGATTTATTGGACAGTCTGTATGGAGATGAACAACAATAAAGATATGTATAGTGGTGTGCACGTTTAGCGCAGGAAGAGTTTTTTTGCCATCATCTATTCTACTTTCTCTCTCTATTTTGGCACATGTCCCATTTTTATCTCGGGATAATCTTATAATATTATGATGTATTTAGAATATATCTATCTATGTATATATATACATATAAAGAAAGAAAAAAATTAGGGGGAGATAAGGGCTTTGAGTAACGAAAATATATAGACTTTTTCTACGAATTTTTCCCCCCAAAATGCTTATCCTGTGAGTTTATAACTATAAGAATGAGAGAAAAAACATTTTAATGAATGTTATTTCTTGCTTACCAAGGACGTTGGCTAGCAGACTTTTGGAAGATCGCTCTTTTAATTCGATCTCTCGAATCTGATCCCGCATTTTGGCAGTAGCTGCCATCGTCTTTAGCGTGATTTTATCACCGGGACGACTCATTCTGAGAAACCATGGAAGCCATTGCAAAAACACCACTCGAATCTAAATTTCAGAGAGAAAAAGAAAAGAAACACTCATTGATATAATTATTATTATTGTATTCGGCTATTTCAAATTATTTAAACTTTAGCGCTAAACGTCAGAGTTAAAAAAATCAGCATGACGTTTTTGTGTGTTTGCGTTTGCGTGTGTTATAGATATAGCAGCGCTCGCGTAATAATTAAAGCTTATTTAGTGAGTTAGATTTTTTTGGCACAATTCTACATCTGCTTACCCAATTGGACATCTCATGAGTGTCGGCCGAGCGATGATGATAATTCAAGATTAAAATCGTTGAGACCACGGAGGAGGCTACCATGAACATGATACAATTGAAGTATGTACCTGTGCCGGAGGATAATGGGGAAAAGAGAACAAAAGAGAAGAAAGAATGAGTACAATGTTCACATTTTTATCTTCGTTGTTGTTGTTGTTGTTGGGTAACAATAGTAACCATAAAAATTTACGAGAGAGAAAATTAGTAACACCAACAATAATATTTAAAGACAACGATATATTGTAACACACACAAAAGGCACAAAAATGAAACAGTCACATCATTATCATAATCATAATGGTAATATGCTTATCTTTATAATAATTTACAACGATTTACACACACAGTTTGTTTTTACCGAGGAAACCAAAAAAAAAAGAAAAAAAATTAAAGGACGAACAAGATATTATAGCAATTATCATTAGTAGCTCAAAATAAATTATTATTATTATATTATCGTATTTGATATGAAGATGGAATATTAT
>JAHZNC010003724.1:0-20207 GCA_027744095.1 Zhuqinia jingwanae | reverse complement strand
TCTTTCTTGTGAAAAATGGTCATTGAAGCATAACAATTGAAAAAAGGTTTAGCCAAGTAAATGTGTACTGTACACTACAACCTTACAAGCTAGAGAGAGAGAGAGAGAGGTATGTTCATAAATTGTTCCAACAAATTTCTTCCCTTATGTGGAAACGTTTTGTAAAGCTGGATCAATCCAGTATATAATAATCAAGTTTACAGAGGACGAAGAAGGGGGAAAAGGTGAAGTAGTAAGGCCGCATAATATTTTCAACTCATTCATAATAATTCCTTATGCATGCATGCATGCAAGAAGCAGATCATGTATGAAAATTATAGCAAAAAAAGAGAAGAAGATGATGAAGATGAGGGGTAGTGCAGAGTGGCAGGAGAGAGAAAGAGCCACACACACTCACAACGCACACAACTAATTTTCTTGTTATCTTCCCAAAAAGGAAATCTTTGTACAAAAATAAATCGGGATAATATTAGGATCTAAATATGCAGTATACTTGTACTGCTGCTGCTGTCTCTTTGTGAATTGCTCTGTATGTTATATGTGTATGTGTGTTTACAAAAGGTAAAATCCCAAATGCGCAAAGGTAGAAGAAGAAGAAAAAAAAACATTCTAGTCTGGCATTACCTTTTTCATAACTAAATCTCTTTTTAAGCAGGTTTATTATTATGAGATGACGAACAAGAAGAAGTAGAAGAAGAGGGAAAGTCTTGAAAATGAGTTTAGCTTTATGTCCTGAACTGTACTAAATTTTAGTGCACTGACAAAAAAAAGACATGTTATGTATATGAGTCGTAGTAAATAGGTATGTGTGGAGTTGAGTACAGAAAAAGAAAATGTGATTTGTTAGGGAACAAGAAAATTGGACAAAAGTGGAAAATAGAAGGAAGGAAGTTTTATTTTGAAATTGCTCAAATTTCTTGTGTCGTCTTGTTTCTTTTCTTTTTGCTTCTTATTCTCCTCCTCCTCCTCTTCCTCCTCCAAAGGGCCACTTAAAAAACTGAAATTGTCCTTCATTCAAAAAAGCTTTTATTATTATTATTATAAAGTATGTATATTTTTTTCGGATTGGAGAGACGAAAAAGAAAAGGATGAAAGCAAATGCGCATTCTGTGATTTTAGTGTGGTGATTAGATGGGATAGGGAAGGGGATGAGGATCCTAATGCTAATAGTTTTGAACTGTTGTTGTGTGTGAGAATCCAAATGTCTCTGCCCTTCCATTAGTCAATTTTAAATTAATTTTGTTAGCTAATGAAAAACTTTGCAATGATATTATTATTTTTCTTCTTCTTCTATATTATTATCCAGTTTCGATTCGATTAGAAAATGGGGTGTGTACTTTTTTTTTATTATGCGCCTTACACAAAATTACTTACACTTCTCAAATGGAAATTTGGAGTAATTTGGATTTTTTTTTCGCACGACATGTTCCCCGACTTGTTATAATTGTTATTTTTTATAGACACTATGAATTTCCGCGTAAAGTAAAGTACAAAAAGTATTATTATTATTACTACTACACGCTCTACACCTTGTATTTTGTATTATAAAAGCTGAAATCTGCGACTTTCCATTTATTTACTAATTTTTTTTCTTTTTCTTCCGATGTGCACTTTTGGGAAACTTAATTGGTTTCAAATTAAAAGCACGCTTTGAATCCTGTATTTACTTTGCAGCCAGTTTATCAAGATGG
Organism: Zhuqinia jingwanae; assembly: GCA_027744095.1. Classification (NCBI taxonomy): domain Eukaryota; kingdom Metazoa; phylum Arthropoda; class Collembola; order Entomobryomorpha; family Paronellidae; genus Zhuqinia; species Zhuqinia jingwanae. Next base: position 18,516 of record JAHZNC010003724.1, on the reverse strand, counting down.
CGGAGATTTTTTTGTAAACCCTCAACTTTCCACACACACTCCCCAGTACTCAAACTTGAAACATACAATGAACAATTTGTTGGTGCCCTAAGTGACAACATGTAGCGACGACAAAAGAAGGACAAGAAGGAGAAAAGGACTTTAACCCCTAAAATGGATAAAGTGCACACATTATACAACATGTACATATATTTTGTGCATGCCAAGTAATTTGATTGCGGCCCTCTATAATACATACATACATATGTAGCGCTGCTTGAATGAGTACATGATTTGAAAAGTTTTGAAAGCATCTTTGCCGCCGCCCTCACGTCCTAAGTTCATGTGCGTACCTTTTTTCACTCTCTCTCTCTCTCTCAAGAATATTCTTGTTTCTTGTAGAAACATAATAAACTATTTTACTCCAAGTTGAAAATGGAGAAGAACAAGTTACCGCTTTTTCTTGTTGTTGTTGTTGTTATTATTGTTGTTATACAACAACAGCTTTTCTCGTCGTCTGACTTAAATACCCAGACACACATGGGCACATATACATACCTAGCTACACATAGCTTTGGAGCTTGTGTATTAAATAAAGAGGAAGAGACAGGAGGAAATGCAGTCAAGTGAGAGCAAGAAGTAGTATCACCTCATGTCCTAAATTATAATATATATATTTTTATGCTTTTAGTAACATCAACGTGTAGAGTTACACACACACACAAACATACGCAGACACACACTCCGTCTCTCTCTCTCTTTTTGTAACGTAACATTATTAGAAAGAGAATCCACTGTTGTGTTGCTCAATTCCAATTGAGGAGGTTTTTTGGAATTGGAGATTTTATCGATATTTCCATTCCAGGAGACAGCGCACACACAACTCGCCACTTTCCTTGCAACACAGTACTCTATCCTAGCAATGGGTAATGATAAGTATTAGCCAGGAGAAGAAGACGGAGAAGACGATGACTACTACTTTCTCATTCTTTCTTCGGCAAAAAAGTACACATTTACTTACATTTAGACGCACACACACACACACACGCTTTTTCTGGTGTGCCTCTTGTTTCTTCTTCTTAAGACAACAAGGTTGATTGGTTTCGATGATGAAACTTTAGCCATCGCGAAACTCTAGTTGCCAGTCTAATAATGAGATTAAACAGCAGAGCATTGCCTCCCTCTCCATTTCTGCGTGTGTCTGTATATTTAGTCCATTAAGATAAAAAAAATATATATACCTATATGCATGCAGCGTATAATATTTTCCGCTACTACTACTACTACTACTACAAGGACGAGACGACGACGTCGTCGTCGACGACAACGACATTCACGATTACTACCTACAAACAACAAGCCTAGCTGCAGCCCCTTCTCCAATTTTCTCTGCCTAAATATTATTTTTTTTCTTCCTTACTCAACCATGCAAGTATACTAGTAGGAAAGCATGTTATTATTATTATCGCAGCGAATCGCGCTGAACACTGCTTACGTTTTCTTGCTTACTTACTTGTTACTGCCTATATTATGGATATTAGCATCCTATTTAGCTGTCAACATTCAAGTGAGAACAAGAAGCATAAATAGTACATGCATCCATAGAGATACATATTTGCCGTATGCCTAGTATGTGCTTTTTCTCTATCATATATGATTACCAACTACTATAGGATGCTGCTCCTCCAACTCCTACTTTTACGTGTGTAATATGTATGGATATAAAAAAAAGTTCCGTCAAACTTTCCCTAATGCAATATATATTACATCTACTAGTTCACACACACACACACACACACACACAACCAAAAAAGTAACACCAGCAGTTTGCCAACATCAATATACATAAAACATTGAGAGAACATGTGATAAGAAGTACACCGTCATCATTATCATCATCATCATCTCATCTGCTGCTCTTCTACCAGTCCCACCATTTTTACATATCCACACACAGTAGAAAAAACTTATCTTGTTTTTTTTGTAGTTAGCAAATAGAAGAGAAGGAAAAGTTTTACCATTTCAATAGTAAATTATGAAGGGACTTTGTTGCAACACACAACAACAGCAACAAGAGCATGTATGAGCAACAGTATATAGTTTTGTTGGAGCAAAAAAGGGGAAAAGGTTTTTTAATGTATTTACTTGTTTATTTGTTGAAATTACTATGAAGGTGAATGCATGGCAAAATAAAATCCTAATCATCCCCCAACAACATACCTACAATATACCCAAAAAAAAGGCACATCAACTCTAATCCTCTCTCACTTCAACTGAAGGAGTGTGTAATTGAACAAGAAAATAACATTTTTATTTCTCCCTCATTCCCATTTGACAAAGCTCATTTCCAAGTCAGAAGAGTAGTGAAAATGGAACATCATGAATGAAAATATGATATAAAAAATGGAAGGAATGCACACAACAACAAAAAAAAGACAGGAGATGAAGAAGATGTGTAGAGAAGCAGAGAGAAGGAAACAAAATCAGGTCAGTTTGTGCAAAGAGATAGTAGAGTTTGTTGTAAAAGGAGAAATAAATTGAGTTTTTTTGGGGTACAACAAAAAAAAGAAAATTTGAACTTGATAGTTGGTTATGAAATGTGGAACAAAAATAAAGAAGAAGAAGAAAAGTAAAGGGGAGAAAAGTAGGGAACATGATGGTGTTTAGGTTTTAGTTGTTCGCCTCTTGTTCTAGTACTTTTATGTATCATGATGAGACCATTCAAGTCAAACTGATAGCAGCAACAGCACAAGAGAGAGACAGACGGAGAGAGAGAGAAAGAGAGAAAGGAAACACATTATATTATGATATCAAGTATTATTATTTGTTAGTGTGTGTGTGTGTGTACCTATTTATATGGATGTCTGTATTGCAGTAAATTTAGTTGTATGGAACAAACACTGACAAACAAATGAAATACTATAACAAGTATTAAGATTGCTAGTAGGAGTAACAGTGGCAGCAGCAGCGGCAGTAAAAAGATAAATAAATAGTAGAACAATCGTTGCAGTAAAGTAGCCGTGTTTTTTTGTGTATGTGTGCGTCTGTGTGTCATAAAGCCAAATAAACAAGTAAATAGATAATATCAGTTTGTGCTGTGTAGATAGATGCCTCTTTTTTTATGCACAAAATATTGCATCCGTTTTTTTCCTTGCTGTTGGTGGTGGTATAGTGTTGTTGTTGTTGTTGTTGCTGATGTAGAGAAAGGGTGAATATTGTATGTACATGTTATGCATGTTGTTTATATATTATTGTGTGTGTTTCCAAGTTTTTTGAGAAGAGAAAATGGGGAGAGAAAAAAATATAAGAAGTAGAGAAGAAGAGAAGAAGAGAAGAAGAAGAAGAAAAAAAGTTGTTGTCTAAGGGAGTAAAAAACATGAAAATCAAGTGTTTTGGCAAAGCTAAAAAGTCATCGCAAAACAGAAAGAGAAAGCGAGAGAGAAAGCGAGAGAGAGAGAGGGAGAAAGTCGGGTTTCTTGTTTGGCTACTTGAATTTATAGTAAGTAGCCTATTGGTGGCGGTGGTGTTGGGTAGATTTTTTTTATTTTTTGAAATATTACTACAAAAAATATAACTACACAAAAAAATGTACAAGTATTTTTTTTAACAGACAAGAGTTTTTTTTAAAGAAAAAAAAAGTTTTGTATTATTTATGGTAATAATACAATAAACACACATGCATATAGTATATACAAACGTGGTTTTATAGAGGTAACCAAATAGTACAACTGTAGCATAAAAAAACTGTTTTTAAAACACTTTCTAATCCGTTTTCAGGAAAAAATTATACTTTATGCGCATAATAATAATAATACATAAATATGTATTTCATAGTTTTGGCAGGAAAGAAAAAGTTGGTGGCAGTGAAATGAAGAAAAATTTGATAAAAAATCTGAGACTCTTGGAATTAGAAATGAGGTTTGGGAGGGAGAGAGAGAGAGAAAGGGAAAGGGAAAAAAAGAAGATGATGGGGACAAGGGGCGAAACGGAGGGATCAAAGTGCCCGGAAAATTAACATGTCGTGTGTGTACATGTTTGTGTGTTTTGTTGCTCTGCGGTTGCAAGCAACATTAAACAAAAAAGTTGAAGATAATCTCTCTCTCTCTCTCTCTCTCTGCCCATCTACATGTATGTATGTATGTATTGCACCACCAAAAAATAATGATAATTTTTACATTAATTCAACATTTCCACTGCATTCCTGTATAAATTTAACAAACTTTTAGCCTTCTTTCTCATTTTGTTTCTTCTCATATCTTTTTTCATCCTCTACCCTTCGTTTTTTTGTCGACATACCTTTAATTTACACAGCTCACGTTTTTTCTCCCTTTTACATGCATGTTTAATGTGGTGATGATTATGATATGGCATATGACAAGAAAGTGGGGTGGAGAGGACAAGACAAGAGCAAAACTAAATCTGGCATCCAAAATCTTTCTCATTATTACTATGCCTTGGAGGACGTTAAGGAAAATTTTTAGGCATGCATAAAAAATCTGAAAGCGGTGTTTTGGTGTAGCAGCAGAGAGGATGAATGTACCTTTCTAATGAACAAAAAATATGAGATACACCTAATTAGTTGCTTGTAAAGTTATATAAATTACAGTTTTACAAAAGGGTCATTATTTTTTTCAAGCTTATGTTTTTTTTACTCATGTTACTTATCTGAGTAAAAAAATTGTGTGTTTGTCTTAATTTAAATTCGCAACAAGCTTTTGTTTTTTTGAGAATGCCGACAAAACTCATTTCTGGTACGGTTTTCGAATAACTTGGGGAACGGGATGAAAATCTATCGTCTAAACTATTAACTATTTTTACATTGCAATTAAAAATAAAAATGTGCGCTGTTTTGACATTGGCTGTTGTCTAGCAAGTGACATTGAAACTTTGTTTTGTAACGTTTAGTAGTTTAGTAGGAGCAAAAAATATTAAAGAAATTCACTTTCTATTTGGTTATCAGTGTTGCATCTTTATCATTGTTGGAGGCCGGGGTTAAGTTCAAAGGAGACAGTTGTAGCTTTTTGGAAGCAAATGACAAGTATTTAGTACTCACGTTGCACTTTTTTTGTTTAAAAGACGAGGAATTTATTTTTGGAAAATGTTTTCTTATTGGAAAAGTTCATTTAAATAAACGGTAAATATCCCATAATCAAAAGCAATAGATTTGTTGTGTCTCTTCAACAACAACAACAAAGCAATGTCATCAATGCAATGGCTTATCTGTATCGAATGTACAATAAAGGATTTGGAGATAAGATGAGCAGGATCTTGTGTGACCCTGAAGTTTGATTGGATTCGTCGTCCTCGCTCCGATGAAATGCCAACATTGGCTAATATGTAATTTGTCCCGAGTTAGAGTGCTTGGAGACAGACAGACAAGCATCCTGATTCCATTATACAAAAACATAATAAAATGCTTTGGGTAGGAGTTTATAAATAAATGGTATATAAATTTAGTTGGAATTGTAACAACAATCTTACTTGTTTATATCTTTTATTCTGATTTATGAAATGGGAAGAAATTAATCACTTTTGTGATTGTTACACAGGAAAAAAAGTGGCCTCTAAAGCCAAAATATTTATAAAAGGCCAACGAATAATAATAATAAAGGATAAAGTTATAGTAACGTAAATAAAATATAGCAAAAAAAATTCTCTTACTTTTTGATACATACAAACATTTGGTTGTATAAACATAATTGTATTTGTATTTGTTGGATATAATAATAATATTGGTTGGATAAACAAAGAAATTGTTGTAAACAAAGTTTATGTAAATATTTAAGTATTGTGGTGGCGATAGTGGTAGTAGTAGTCAACGACGCAACAAATGTATATTATGCCATGCTTTCTTCTTCTTTTTATGTTTTTTAACCCAACAAATCAGTGACACACAAAAAAACTTGGCATGTTTATAAATTTACGTGTGTACATTTTTTTTGTATTACCCTGTTTATTTATTTAAAATATATTGATCTCGTCAAATCATTGGAAACATCAATAAGCAATAATATTCTGATATATTTCCGCCGTAAAAAAATAGTTTCCTTGTGCAGTTTATGGGAAAGTTATTGAAATGGATGACAGCTGAAATGGTTAAGATAGTTTTTTTTGCAGATAAGATGGGAAGGAAACAAGGATATATATAGATATATATAAAGAAGAAGAAGAAGAAGGAAAGCTGAGCAAAAAATAGTATTTTTTTTCTCCTTCTCTCTTTTTTATATCTGAGATGCATCTAGGATAGAAGAGGCGATGTGGTGGCTTGTAAAAAGGGAAAAAATTGTTGTGGATAAATTTTCCCTTTTTTCTGTCACGGTCGTAAGAACTCTAATTCCACCAATTTTCGCTTTTCCGATAACCAAAGCCCTTTGAATGCTCGTGTTGTTTTCTACTTTGTTTCCGTTTTCTCTGTCAGCAGCGAGAACTAGTAATATAGATTTAGAGAGTATAAAAACATGTATAGTTGAGCGGCAGCCAGAGAGCAAAAGGGGCAGTTCCTCATTGGATGTCTTAAGTCGTAGACAGAATGGCATGGACAAGCAAATGGCACACAAAATGTGTGTGCACACTACTACCGCCACAACCACCACCACCAATGCTACCACCACCACCACCACCACCACCACACCAACAACCAAACCAAATAGATATTATTTTGTGATGTGATGATGATATTGGATGCATGTAGGTATATATGGTGTATAGATACCTATATATATGAATATAAAGAGATATGTGGATATTTTTTGGAGGATGGATAGGTTGAAGACCTACACAGTCAACAAAATAATTCTAACGTAGTTTCTACTACATTTTAATGTATATCTTTTCCCATCTTTCTTCTTCTGCATGTCTGGCTTGTAAGCTGCTTTTTTATGGTGGTAAAAATATATCGGGCTCTACACTGCTCCTATTACTATTAATACTTCTTCTTCTATAACAACATGCATGCATGCATGTTGTTATAGAAGAAGAAGTATTAATAGTAATAGGAGCAGTGTAGAGCCCGATATATTTTTACCACCATAAAAAAGCAGCTTACAAGCCAGACATGCAGAAGATTGTCTGGCTTGTAAGCTGCTTTTTTATGGTGGTAAAAATATATCGGGCTCTACACTGCTCCTATTACTATTAATACTTCTTCTTCTATAACAACATGCATGCATGCATGTTTCGCTGATCTGTCTGGCAGTGAGCCTTTTCCCGTCTCTGGCTTCATGAGAATCATGAGGTCGTTTCTGAAAAAAAAGCTTTATTTCGTGCCAGAAACAAATACCAATAGAAATAATAATACATGCACACACACACACACACACACACACACACACACACACACACAAAGATATTTATACTCACTAACCTCTCTTTATTCTTTCTCTCTCTAAATATATTTAGTATAGAAAACAAAAAGAGAAAAGGCAAGTAGTAGTTAGGACAGACATTCAAATAGAAAGAAAGAAAGAGAGAAAAGATGGAATAAGAGAAGCGGGGGAGAAGAAAGTGAAGGAATGAGTCACTTCCTATTTATCACCACCAATACAACAAGCCAGATCAGAAAGTATATATTATATAGTTGTTGTCGTGTTTGGCGATGCTCATGGTGGCAGTGGCGGCAGCGGCAGCGGCTAATGCACATTTTCTTCTTTCTCGCTTTTTCTTCCTCTCCAAATACTTTCAAATAAATAGGTATAAATATATATACAAACACACCACACACAAAATAATATATCTACCTATAATACTACATAGAAAAAGAATTCATATCGCCTCACTTGCTCTTCCGCCTCCGCTCTGCAAAAAAAATATACATGTTTTTGTCTACTTTCGTTACGCAAGTCAAGGAAATAGAAGGAATGATATTACTGGTAAGAAGAAGGGGAAAAGCAGAAAAGTGGCTCGCAAAGAGTCTAGGAGAGATATATTAAGATATATGAATGTATATAATATATTGATAGAGTGAGAGGCCACAATAAATGCATTGATTTTCCCAGGACGATTTGCATCATTCGTATTTCATTCAACAAACGGTAGCATGATGAAATGATGATCATGATGATCATCATCATCAACATCCCCTTCCAAAATACTATATGTTCCGCTGTAACACCCCAGCACACTACACAATTGTTCCATTTTTTTCCACATTTGATAAACTATAGCCACACTTTATATATAACAGCTTACTTATTACTTGTGTCTAAATTGACTAGCATCTCTTTTTTCCCATTTTCAATCTTGAAAATCTTCACCTTTCACTTTATTTATTTTTTATTTGGGTTGTGATAATACACAAATCTGTGTAAACTCTCTAAAGACTCCTCACACATGCACACACACTTGTGATCATTATGAATGCATCTAAAATGAATACAAATTTTGTGTAAGGGGCCATTTCACTTTCAACATTTTTTTTGCTGTTGTTGTATTTTATCTTTTTCTTGAACCCAAGAATAAATTGTGAGGCTATTTGAATTTGAAAGTGAATGCTCCCAGCGCAAAACGAGCATTTCACTTACTTTATATATATTTTTGAGTGTGTTTATGGTATGGGCTCATGTTTGAGAAAAGAAGTAAGGATTTTATGGGGCAATGAAATAAAAAATGCAAGGGTGTACATAATCCACACATTTTTTTGCCGCTATGCTATATCCTATGATGATGATGCTATATCCTCTTATCATTGGGCAATTGTATTTTATTACAATTTACAGTTGTGTGATCTCTTGACGATCCCATGCATTTTTTTGTGTGAGTATACATATTTTTTGTACATGTGTACAAGGATGTCGTGTAATATGGAAATGGTGATGTGATAATATAATTACATGGCGCGTTGTTAAGCTGCCGATAAAATTAGCCGGTCCCACGACACACACAAAAAAATATTTATATGAGAGAGAGATGAAGAGGAAGAAAGGAAGATTAAGGGAAATTTTCATCCTTTTTATTGCGACTTTCTATGTAAATTTTAATATTTATGATGAATTCAAGGAAACGAGTTGGAAAGTTCAAAAATGATGGTTTGAATTGTGGACGATTTTCCTCTCTCTCTCTCTCTATTCTCCTTCTTCCTTCTTACTTATCCTTCTTCACAGCTTGAACAAAATTGTGTATGATGAAGTAGTAAAGAGAGATAAGCTGCAAAAGAGAGAGAGAGAGAGAGAGAAAGAGAAAGCAACAAAAATGGATATGTATAGTCAAGATAAAAATCTCTGGATTTCCCCGCCTTTTACTCCATCAACCATACCGGTGGTGGTAGTACAAGAGGACACACCGTACAACGTAGTCGTAGTAGTAGTACCCCACCAGTAAATAGTTTTTTCCTCGCTAGGACCTTCCAACTTAAGCTCTATAACACCTATAAAACATGCTCTCACTCTCTCCTATTCTGTCCTTCTCTGATGGCCATAGAGAGAGAAAAAGGTATTTTTTTCTTTCCACTTTCGGGGGCATTAGAGAAGTAGATATTTTATGCATTCATTTCGTTTTCACCAGACAGAAAATTTATGAAAAGGGAAGATGAAAGGCGCTCTTCCATTTTTTCGCTTCCTGAAGCCCCGTGGGGATTTTCCTCTTTTTTTATCCACCTCCTCCTCCTTCTTCTTCTTCTCGCCCTCTTCTAGAGTAGCAGTCGCCTTTTCCAACACGTTTATGGCCTTTCTCTCTCTCTCTCTCTCTATTGCTTTATGAATGACTATATTACTACCTCATCCATGACACAAGAGGACGTATGAAAACACACAAAGCCTCATGTTATGCTCACTATTATATTCCCTCCACAACTACAACAACTATTACTCTCCTGTTTGTAGAAAGAGAGAGGGAGAGAGAGAGTAGGCCAAGCCGGCTCAAAGTTAAAGCTCAATTGCACAGACTTGACGACGTGGACGACAACGACAACGACACGGGAGTATATAGCTTCGGACACTGAATTTAACTTACGGAACTCTTGCTAGTGGAGATGGTGGTGGTGGTAATGGGGCTGTTGTTGTACGCGAACCATTTTTCTGACTTTGATTTCTTGACTCTTCTTCTTCTTCTTTCATTCTGCCTGTCTTTGGCTGCGCATTGTTCACGTACACAAAACTTTTTGCTTGGTTGCTGCCTACAATATTAGCATTGTCACCTCGTCACTCCTTCCCCATTTCATGGTTGCTCTACTGAATCCCTACACACAAATACATTTTATCACAACTACATACTACTCTACAGTTATAGTTACTAAGTTACTACCATGTTCATCATCACATTGTCATCCTTCCCTAATGCTCACAATATAACAAAAAAGTGGTAAGGGATATGAAAAGGGGGAGTAGTAGAATGGGAATAAAATAAGAATAAGAAAAAAAATAATATTGGAGAAAAGATACAGATACATCATCACAAATCAATAAAATACCAAAAAAAAATCCCATTGCTTTGTAAACCCATGAGAGTTGGATTGGAAATATCAGACAACAGGCAGGGAATGAAGGCATAAGCGGAGGACAGTGACAATAGCACCGGATCAGAACAACTCTCAGAATCAAGCAAGAAGAAGAAGAAGAAGAAAAAGAGGAAAAGAAAGAAAACTAGCTTACTTATGTACATACCTACATATATATGCTCATATTATACTAAACTCAGCAGCTCCACATCTTTTCTTCTTTTTCTTCTTAGTCTTCCTCGCACTTTTTTTCTTCCCCTTGCAGCCTGTTCATCGACTTTGCTAAGTGAAATAAGTATATAACGACATTCTTTCTACAAAAACTTGGGATGTACGTAAAAATTCATGTAGTATCTTCTTTTTCCTTTGCATTTATTACTACAACCAAATAATTTTGTCAACTGTCCCTGGCTTCCTACACATTTTTTTTGTTGAAAGTGACTGTTTCCCTACTGATATGGAGGCGAGAATCGGGAGCATACATATTCGTAATGTACTTTAGTCCCTCTTCGAATTTGCATAGTTAATCAAAAATCATAATGTAATGTGACTCGGAAAATCCGGTTTAAAGAACTTTAGTATACCTATTTTTTTTATTCCTTTGGATTAGAGACTAAGCTGATTTTTAATGTTGAAGGATGTACTTTTGTAAAAAAAATATATATAAAAAAGGAGTGAAAAGAGACATTTTCTTGTTAAATAGGGTATAAATATGCATTAATCTCTATCTTTAATTTCAAATTACTTACTTGCTTCGCTTTTTCTCTCTCTCAAAGGATTTCTTCTTATCTTCATTACTATATTCTTTTGTCAAAAAATATATATTCCGGTGTGCTCTATAAATAACCTATTATCTAAAAGAATACGGTGTATGGTGTTTTAAAAACGGGGACTCAAAAGGAAGGACACCAGAGTTACCTTTTTATACCCCTTTTCGTACAAATTTTTTTTCAGATGAGTAGCTTGAGACATTCTTTGCCTTTTTTAATTTACTCTTGCCAAATTCCAACCGAATTACTCAAATCCATTGAGAGATCCGCCCACACAAACTCTGTGTGTCTTATATACACTTGCATACCAATAACTGCAACTCTGAAAGTTTTTTTTTTGTACAGAAAAAAAAGAGTGGCTAAAATAGTATTTTTTCCGATCAGTGTTGAAGAAGTAAGTATGCGCATCCCCCAATCAGTTTGTTGTGAATTAACAATGTTTACAACTTCTCACTATCCTTCAGCAGAGGAGTAGTGTAGAAATGGGAGTAGTGTTTCTTTTTTCTGCTGACATGTGACTTGACTTGCGTCTTTGCTGATGAACAGGTCATCATTATTTACTACCCTCTAACCTTACAACTCTCTTCTTCTTTTTTTCTACCCACAACAAAAAAAAAGGAACTAATGTTGAGGCACGCACTCCAACCAACCACACACATAAACACAAGGAACGTACGTACAAGCTTATTCCATTATCCGATGAAAAATCCTCCACATTTTCCTCCAAAAAGCTAGTCATGATGATGATGATGATAATGTTGATGATGATTATAACAATTTTTCTCGATATATATTCTATACTACAGTCCATAATAATAATAATATGTGAAAGTATAAAAAGCAGGAAATGTCAAAAAAGGAGAAGATTTTTTTGTCACATCATGTTCCTCAGTATAGTAGTAACTTACAGTATACGTCTCGGGATGACGCGGTGACACACACACACACATATATCCACATACATACACGGATACACGCAGTGTCTTGTCTACATCATCTGTCCAACTTTATGATCTTATGCCGGGCAAAAAGAAGAAGGAAAGAGTGAGTAGATTTCGATAAGCTGTTTGTGTCTCTATGTCGGCATTTGGCAACTCTTCCACGATGATTGGGATGACAGTGCACCACAGACATAATATTTTTTTGGGATGTGGATGTGTGGAAGTGTATATGCAGAATACCAAGTGCGTGCGAGGAGTTTGTGTGTATGTGCGTCGCTGTCTATGTCCCTCTGAAAAAAAAGTTGTGTGTGGAGATATAGTGGCAATAGGATTGGATGTGGTGGTGTATGGTAGCAGAGCAATGGTGTCGACAGTTGATCACATTCTTAAGCTTTTAATGCCATTCCTTATCCCTTCTTGTTGGATTATTATTAATGGAGGGAATGATGGAGAAAGCGTTCCAACCAGCAATAAAGTAGAGAAAAGTGAAAAAAGAAGAATGATGTGAGGAGTGAATCGATGAAGCCACATATTTTTTTATTGGACCTTTACACACGTTCTTTTTTATTGCTAGATGACACCAGACTTTCATCCATCTTTACAAAATAGGGTAAAAAGTGTGAGGGATGTGAACATGAGCCATGCTAATGGTGCTACAAAGGAATACCATAAAAAAATTAATAATAATTTTTAAAAAGTTTCTACTGAGCAATTTTTTTTTCTTTGAGGTTCAAGTCAAATATTAGCGAAATTGGTTAATAAATTGTTTGCTTGTTGACTAAGTACATGAGCGGAGGGGCAGAGCAAGTTCTGGAAAGGATGATGTGTAGGTATGCATGCATATAGGTGCACAACGGGTGTATAACACACGTCGGATCCTTTATTTAACTTATTCATCCTCTTACTTTGTTGCTTGGGCATGTATGTATCTGTATGTGGGATCTTTGCTCTGTAGCTCCGGCTGTTGTCCCTTTACAAGTTTTTCTCACCTCCACCTTTTTGAATAAAAGAGACTATTATTATATAAGAGCAGCAACATGCTTATAGTGTAGTTCCGGTGACTAGGTATATGCTTCTGAGTGTGATGTATGTGTCACAACAGCCCACAACACATGCAAAACGTGAGGCACACATGACTACAAAAACCAAATAGAGCATTTTTTCTTCTCCTCTTCTTCTCCACTCTCTCCTCACTTGTTAATGCCCAAGAAGAAGAAAGGGGTAATCCCTTTTCTTTCTTTTCAAGCATCAGCTCATGCTTGTACAAGTCTTCTTCTTCTTTTTCTCCACTAGCCAAAATGGTGGTGGTGGTGGTGATGATGATGATGCTGCTTCTTTTTTACTATTTATCCATCATCTCTTCCTTTTGTACTATATTCTTTTTTTCCTCTTGTCATATTGCTTGCTGGAATGGGAAGGTAAACGAGAAAAAAAACATTTTCTTGTGCTCACACATACATACACACACACAATAACTCGTTTCGTAGCCGTTGTTGTTGTCGTTCTGGTGGTGGTGACATTATGAAATGATGCTGATAACATTAGTTACGAGGGGCACGAAAGAGAGATGACCACCAAGTTCTTTCTTAGATGCTTCTTACATGATTACATATTATTATGATCCGCTCACTTTTTCTACTTATCATATTGGCACATCTACGACATATATACTTTTTTTTATGATATGACAAGTAACAATACAAAAAAAAGAGCTTCATCATTTTCTTGTTGGTATTCTCCTTTTTTCCAAGAATTTGATAAGTCACCACCATCACCACCACACATGAGGAAAGATGAATCTGTTGTACGTGGTGAGCTTACAAGACACACACACATTTATCACTGCTTAAAAAAGACTAGAGAGCAACTACCACAAAAAAGGGTATAAAAAATTCATGTGTTTGGATAAAAATCCATAATAATATATTACACACACACTAACTCTCTCTCTCTCTCTACAACTTGTTAAAAGTCACGGACATATACATGCAAGTAGCAAAAGACTACTACTACTCTTCTACCTGGCCTCCTTTTATTCCCATCATCGCTATGGCTCTCTCCTGCATTTATGACATGGATTTTTTTCATTTCATGGGATGATGGAAACCCAGACAATCACAATGGGAAAATGCATGATGCCCTATTTTATATACGTTTTTATATTATTATAAAATATCAAATCATTCCTCTCCTCTCACTTTCTCTCTCTCTCTCTCTCTCTCTCTCTCTCTCTCACTTTATCCCTTTCTTTTGTACTGTTTCTTGTAGTTATTCGTGAATGACCTAACCCTTTCAAGTACAAAATGATCAAAAGGAGAGGAATGGAGAAATGGGAAAGTTATACATGTGCCAAAAATAAAGTTGAAAGGGTTGCAGCTTTAGCTGGTCTCTCCGATTTCATGACTGAATTACTTTGAAGAGTAAAAATGTAGTGGGGAAATTCAATGTCTTAATGGTCTACCCTCAGCTGCATATATCCTCCTACCCATATATAATACCCTAGCGCTAAATTATTATTCCACTGTCCTTCTTTTTTTCTATCCATCTCGCTCTCTCTCTATTTCTGCTGGTATAAATGTATGCACATAAAAAAAACTTTACGCACCCTCCTAATTCTTTTGATGATGGTAACACACCTGAATTTATAAAATTTCTTGTGCAATGAAAATATCATCAAGATCATGATTCTCATGGCGTTTCCCTCTGGTTTTTTTCTACTAACTTTGTGTGGGTTTTGTGTGTGCCCATACAATATTTTTTTCCATTCATCACAATCACACACGGACTGCTCCTGGTTCACTTTTTTTAATACCCTATTCCCTTAACACAAACTCTTACCACCACCATCACATCCCTTTTCCTCTTTGCTAAAAAAACCAACCTTGCCAGGAAATAAAAAAATATATTGCCTTCTTCTTCTTTTCTTTTCCTTCTTTATCATCGTATATGTATATAGTAGTTTCCATATATATGAATACATATATAAAAAAAAGTAGGTAAGAAAGGGAAAGAGAAGGTGTTCAAATGTTGATTTTTGAGAACGTGCATGGACTGATTTTATGAGCGGCGTGTGCAATGCTCTCGTCTCGTACCACTCGTACTCCACTCACACAAGTTAAACGTGTAAACGGGAAGAGCAAGTGTTGCGACTGAGTGTGAGTTTGTGTATGACTCTGAATCTGACTCTAATGTTTGTCGAAAAGGTTGAAAAAAATGTTGAGAGAGGGTGAATGATTTCCAAGCTGGATTTGCCTATGTGTTTTATGAGATATGTGCGTTTCCCTCTGTCTAGCCGTACCAAATCTCCCTATACAAATCCAAGCAAACAAGCCAACCACCTTGTCGTCATATCTAATATTTCAACTCCAGCTCAAAACACACACAAAAATGGTCTCAAAACTACATAAGAAATAAACCATTTTCTAAATCCATTGTTGTGTTTCCTTGTACACATTTTTTGTGGATATACAATAATAGCAAGTAGAGAGTATGTATCCCTCGTGAGCTGAGCTTTCTCTTGAGAACTATGTAGCACACACATGCACAAACACTCCACACGCTACGCAATATCTAGCACCGGTAAAACTTGGGCAACTTGTGAAATAACATGATTTGTTACTGCCTTCATAATATATCCTCGCCGAAGAATCAAAAAACATTTATGTAAGCATTTTATTGGCCATGTATGCAAACATGTTAGCATGTACCTACTACATCCGTATCATGTACATAATAAGATGTAAACCTGTGTAATACTATGAATGGGATTTTTTTGGTACAAAGCCGAAAAAAATATACTCCGGTTGTTGTTGGCGGTGGTGGAGGTAGAAGAGGTGGTGGTAGGGTTGTTTGATGTTCTCTCATCACGGCTTCTAAACAGCTGAATTAGTCTGGCTTCCTTTTGCCCTTTATTTCTTTAGCCAAAAAAGTGTACATAGCAAAAATAAGAGCGCACAATACTTGGAATGTGGTAGTCTGCATTTCTGTCTACTGTCTTGTATGACATGACACCATTCGCTAGAAAATAAACCTTTCCTGATTTTTCTTTATATAGATAATAATATCCAAGCGTGTGTAAATTATGGTTACTGATGATTCTTGACGACGGTGACAAGAAGAGTAGCTTAACCATTTTCCATATTTTGAAAAATATTTTCAAATTTGAAATAAAAAATGCAGGCACGTTTTTTTCCTGCTATCCCTTTAGTTTACTTGTTAAGTTTTTTTGCTGTTGTATGGATTGCATAAAAATGTTTTACAAAACTAAAGTTTTTTTCTTTTTGCACAAGATAAAAAAAAGTTTAGAAAAAGTAGTTTCCTTCATGTACTCTACTAGAAAACATGGCTGAGATGAGAAGTATCCTTGTGTGGTTTTCTTCTTTTTTCTTGGTTCAAGTAATCTGGATGGATAATAGGCTTAAATGTAAATATGCTTCTGGTTCTACTATCAACCGAGTAAAGTAGGTGAACAAAGTATACTTTTTTCAAAAAAAAAAAAAAAAAAAAAAAAAAAAACTCGTACACACACATATGATACTCCTGTTTATCTGATCAAGCCAAAGTTGAAAAAAAAGAATATATATTTTATTTTAGTTTAGTTGGTTTGTTCCACAAGACTTTGTACTTATAATAGAACCAAATTTTGAGTACCCAGCCAAACACCACCAACCAATATGTTCCTTTTTACTACTATCAAATACAAATGTATGGGAATTTTGTATAATAGTTGATGAAAGAAAGAAAGAAGAAAAAGAGAAAAAAGTGAAGAGAAAGCAAGGATGGTGATGTTGATGATGATCATGATCATCAGAAAGCATGGGAGCATTGAGTAAATGTGGTGGTGGTGGTAGTGGTATTGAATGAGGCACTTTACTTTCCACTCGCTTTTTTTTTCTTGCTCCATTTTTATGGACAAGAAACGAAACCGAGTAACAACTGTGTGTATGTGTGTGGAGAAAAAAAACTTTTTTCTTCTTTTTTTCCGGTATTGCAGACAATAAAGTTTGATACAGTTCACACGGTCCAATTCATCCTTCTTTTTTTACCTTGAGGAAATAACTTTCTCTTCATCTTTTCTCTCCTCTTCCCTCATATTCTTCTCTCTCTCTCTCTACCAATCTAACTGCCACTACTACTACCACCACTGCACCTCTATTCATTTCTTGGCTTCCTTAAACTGAACAGAAAGAGTAAGAGAAAGAGAAAAAAAGAATATAGAGAGAGATGGCTTCGCGTCATTGATGCAGGAGGAATAGAAAGAGAGAGAGAGAGAAATGAGTTTGTGTGAACTGTGTGGTGTGTGCTCACATGTTTGCTTATAGCCCCACAAGTGAACAAGTTTTGTAGAGGGGAGAGGATGGAGAGAAGAACAAAAAAAATTCATGGTGGTGCCTTAAAGTTAAGTACACTTGTTTCAACTTGACTGACTGACTAGTCAATATGTATTATATGAAGCGAGAGTGAGAGAAGCAAGCTTTATTTTTATTTTTTGTGTCCACCACAACAAGCCATCACCATATATAGATATATAGTATACACACCTACTATTATTATTAGTAGTATACTTTGTGCGATGTACTACTACTCTATGTAATATGCAGCGATGATGTTTGGTTTGGATAACACAAAGGGAAACTATTCGGTTCGTCAAACCAATTCATCTTCTGACATGACCATCATCATTCCAATCTAACCGAAATGTAAGACGTATGTAGCTGCTGGTTAATAACAAGGCAATATAGAATTGAATGGTGTATAATATGTACATGTTTGTTTGTTTCCTCAGGTTCATGTTTTTATCATGACAGTAGTGTGGAGGTGGTGGCGGCGGCGATGGTGGTGTGAGGATGATGATCATCATCACCATCACTCTAATAATATGGCTAGTTGCTTCTTTTGTTCTGCAAACAGGGTTTAAAAAATATATGAGAGGCTAAAAGGATGGATATACTACGAGAATGGCTAAACTGCTTAGAAAATTCATCATCTTTCTGCTTAGTTGCATTTGTTTGGATATATTATACTATCCTATTGCCATTGCTTTAATAATAACGTTATACCTATGTATCATGTGGTATTATGTGCAAAGCTACATAGAACATGCACAAGATGATGACGTGGTTGCTTTTTGTCTCCTTTGTAGATGTATCGCGTATAATAATGGGAAGCCAAACAAAAGATATTTTTAAGGCCACTGCTACTACTATCTGTACTACTACTCATGCACCAATCAGTTATATATGTCTACTTGGAAGCAAACTTGGTAAACTTGTGATATCGATTATGTAATGGTGCTGCCGATTTCGAACACTAGATGCAATGGTGTTGGGCCTGTCCCTCCACTTATGCACTGATGTTCGCCGTTTCCTTCACTAATTAACCACCTTTGGTCTCGGTG
>JAHZNC010003723.1:0-12834 GCA_027744095.1 Zhuqinia jingwanae | reverse complement strand
ATTGGATTGAGACGTGCCGCCAAATCAGCAAAGTTTATTCATTTTCCAAGTGATTTGGTCATTTTTATTGCTACTCATAATTAAGAGTCAGTTATGTTTGCTGATATAAACTATCCTCAAATAGGTCAACAAACGTGTATGGTATTTTTATACCATAAGAAAATATATACATTTTCCCCTTCATTTAAACATTTAATTGGTTTATTTACACCAATTTTTGGGTTTATGTTGTGAGGCGATGGCGGGTTCATTAATATTTGTTAGCAAACAAAAAAAGGTATATGCAAGATTATGCGGTCATTGTTTTTTGTGATGATGATGATGATGATGGTCAAATTACAAGTTGGCAACATTACATGAATTGTTAGGTATTAACATTGTACAAATTGACCAAAAGTAAATAAAAGTACTTAATGGTCAGATGTAATATGTACATTATTGAAACAATCAGCAGCGGCACCAGCAGGAGCAGTGCTCTAACAAATTGACAAATGTGTTGGCTAATACGATGCGAACCTACTGACTTATTATTTGCACATGCATATAAAAAAAATAATGATATATATTTTTATATGCCTGGTGGTGGTGGTGGATGGAATGTTGATGATAAAATATCAATTATTTTCCCCCCTCTCTCTCTCTCTTCGTGATAATGATGACGGTGAATGAACGCATTATGTACATAAGCGTTGCTGTATCTACACATAAAATGAAATGTGATATACACATAGCCATACATAAATACCTACTACATATATACATACTTCAGTTCATCGGAATGGGTTTTTTTATGAATGAAGAAGACACCATAAATATAGGTAGTGGTTGTTGTAGTAGTAGTAGTAGTAGTAGTTGTTGTTGTAGTAGCATGACTCATAATTTGGATGCAATTTTTATGTCTTGCAGTTTTATCATTATCAAAAAAAAGATAGTTCATGTTTACTGCGCGGTTCCATAATAATAATAATAATAAAACATCTCACGTTCTTGTCATTGGAGCAATGTACCAATGTCAGCAGTAGTAGTTTCATTGACACGGTCGTCGTGTAGGATGAATGGATGCTGGCTGTGTTATACTTATTTTGAAGTTGTAATATAAATAAATACTGGTGGTTAAAGCACTTACCTAAATATATGTATATATCACAGACAGTTGTGACGATTATGATGATGATGATACGTATAATTCATGTGTGTGTGTGTGTGCTTTTTTTTACGTGGACGCTGACATACGTATGCAATATTGTGATAGACAATGGAAGCTCTTCTGGATGCGTAATCCCAAAAAAAGCAATCATCATGATCATGACATCATCATCACTCTCACATTTCATTCATTTAATTTTCATTTAATAATAACCCTATCGATTTGGATGTGATTAGTTCATTTTTTTTTTCGTTCAAAGTGACAGCTTCCCTCTCATACTCATTATTTTGAGGTGCCAGTGTTTAAACACACAAAACCCTGTCAATTTTAGAGGTGTCGTAAAGTTTGTCGTATTATTAATCAGTCAAGTCGGTCAGCGCATGACACAATAATGTAGTAAGTGCACACAAATCCCAATTCCCAATACATGTATGTACCTAATCAGTAATAATATGACTTTTCTTGGCATTTATGGTACTATTCACACGCACTGTTTATCTAGCCCTGCCCGGAAAATGACACAAATGCCTATAAATTATTCCACTTGATGATTTAAAGCTACAATTTCACCAGAGGGAGAAGGTTGAATTGTTAAATATATTTAAAATCACATCATCATATCAAAAAGGCAAAATCGATGGACAAAAGCTAAATAGACAAACTAAAAAAAATGATCGTATGATGTGGTGTGATATTTGAATTGGCATGTTTGCACACATAACAACAATATTATGTGTAGATTAATAATCAATCAAAGTCACATTCAAAATCAATCAATATAATAATAATGAGTGCGTCCAATTTTTTTCTACGAATCCATGTGTCGAAGTTCCGGCCTTGACGTTTTTTTTAATAATTCTGCGCAGCAGGTTAACTGGACTCTTTGGTATGCATGATAAAAAAAAAAATTTCAACCTTTAATAATAAAGCACATCCGGTGTTATTTTGTAAACACCAACACCATGCAATAAATTGACCCATCCAACAGAGAGAATAAAAAACAAGGAACGTGTAGATATGCCAGATGCTATTCTTTGTCTGTTTTTTTTAAATCGTACGACTATTTAAAAGAAATTGATTTCCGCATATTTGAAACAAAAATACAGAGAAATTTAAGTAAGTTAAACAAATATGTATGTTTAAAAAACAATTTATATTGCTGTTAAGTTGTCATACAACAAATACTTTCGAAGAAATATGTGACAGACGCTGATATAGGATATAGTGCAGAAGCTCTAGGCAATGAAAAGTAAATGATGGAGAAATATTTTTTTTTTCAAACAAATAATATTATTAAAAGTATACAAGGTTTTTTGTAATAATGATTGTCTGTATACACTCTTTTGCACAGCTTGTAATGGTTAGTACTTTAAAATGAGCGGGTTCCAATTTATACAACAAAAATTGGGTACAAAACAAACCTTATCAAAAAAAAAATATAAACATGTATAAAGAATCCCTGAATTTTTCGAGTATCCAACTAAGAAAAAATTGTTGAAAAAGGATAAAGTACGATCATAATTCTTGGATTTTGATAACATCTCCTTTTCTTTTTGGGATAACAAACAACAAACATGATACATACAAGGTTTGGACGATGCCAATGTGATGTGATGATGTTACTCGATATTATGCTACTTCTCAATTCGTAGGAACATATTTTTTTACCTTGTTATTTCCATGAATGATCAAAATCTTACCACATGCTTACATGCATCTTCTCAAGAAGATGAAGAAGAAGGAGGAAAAGAGAGAGAAAAAATTGTCTTGATGCTGTGTACTAACTATCAACTGTTACTTCAATTTGTTTGAGATATACAAGGTGTGAAATTCCTAAGAAGAGGGAAACTCTGAAAAAAATATATATTATGGTTTTGTTTATTATTAAGCTGTTTGGCCCCAAAAGGAAGAATAAATAAAACACAATAAAACATATATACTAGTATACTGGGTAATATGCTGTCCGTATGTCAATGGGATTGTTGGCTAGCTGACCAAAGTCAAGACACAAAAATATAAAGCATTCTTGTTGCATTTTGACAGTGAATTTTTTTTATCTCCCAAGAAATCCTTTACTTGACTCATCTCATTTTTTTTTTAGAAATAAATAAAAGAGTTGAGTCAGATATGTTTGTTTTTACTGGAAAAAATATATAATAGAATTTCGCTTGTGGACAATACATACGAAATATTATGCTGCTGGTTGTATGGAGACCCCCTTTTTTAAGGAAAAAAAGGTTAATCATATTTCACCCATGGCAACTGACTAAACAACAAGCATCATCATTTCATTTCATATACCCCGTGTGATGATGCATTGGACGTCGGACATGCAGCAGCGAACAATGACACAAAATATTTTGTAGGATTTGTAGATCCCACAGAACAGTATGTGGATCACAAATAGGAACATAAATATTTGTCGAGTAATAATGATGATAATGCACATGTATTTTCCCTTTCAATTGTAAACATTGCATACTTCGGATTCGTATATAATAAATAATAATTGTTTGAAGCTGTGTTGATATAATATCTAATCATGTATATATTTTTTGTCTTTACAGGAGTTGTAGTCCTTGAAACAATGTTTAAAAATGGTAGTGTCAGGATCCGAATGCGTGGACGTGTTTCTCAAAATTACGTGTGCTATAATAGAAGGGGGAGGCTAATAGCCAAACCACCGGTAAGTATTTACTTAATTAAATTTTAAAAATAAAAATTCTATCGACTAGCATGTGGATTTTTGGGTATTTATTTGTCAGAACGTTACATCGACAGTTAAGTTAGAGCAATGAAGTTTAAAAAAAAAAGAAAGATATTAATTGGATATACGTAGGTGCATTATTTTGACGGGGAGAAATACTTTTTGAATTCATTTGGTTGGAAATGAGATTGAAAGTGTCTCGCATGAAATTCCTGGGAAGTCACGAAAAAACATGACACAGAAATGAGAAAGCGCTTTTACTCGCCTTGACGGCGCGGCAAACCAACACAATTATCCCTCACACACAAACAACGTACTTACCTATTTCCATTATTTCTCTCTCATGTGGCGTTATGAAAGGTTCGCCTTCTCCAGTGTAATCCCGGCTAGGAGGGAACATTTTAAAAAAATACAAAAAAAATCATTCATCACCCTCCCATCAAATAAAATGTTATGCTATTTATATAAACGTATGTATACATCATATTATGTGATTTACCTTTTTCATCTTTCTGTGTTATGTTTGATGTAAATATTCGACTTGAACATTTTTTTTTGTTCTTTCTTCGTCGTCGTGGCCTTGTTTTCAATTCAATCATTTATTCGTTATCGTAATTGATACTCTGTCAAAACAACATGGGTAATAACCTTATCGTATTAATCGGAACAAGGTTTCATGTCAAACCAAACAAAGTATAGTAAAAAAAAGTATTAAAAAAATACCGAAAAGAAAATTTGACGCGAAATGATGTATGTACAATACATGCATTATTTATATGCTACCTATATGATATGTCGGTTATAGTTTATAATATTTTGTACATAAACTTAGCCAATGCAATGCAGCAAACCAGTATAATATGCATGCATGCATATACGTATGTCTATTTGCCTATTAGTGTGCTATGGTTTTATAAAAAAAACAATTTATATATATTGAAACAGCCATATTTAATATCCTTTTAATATTGTATATAGCAAGCTTGAAACTAATCACTGTTTAGAATCATGCTATCTTTAACAAAAAATCCCTTCCCCTTCTTTTGTGGCTAATCATGGTGTCATGTCACCAATCAACTCATAATAATGGTATTTGTAATACCTATATACAAGTGATCAATAGATTTTTTTTTCTTGAGTCGCGGGGTCTCTCTTCTCTTTCACTTAATCGCTCACTTGTTTCAATTTCAATAACTCCTTTGCAGTGACCACGCACACAAACACACACACAATAACAGGCAAATATAATAATATGCTATTATGCCTCTATAATACTTTTTTTATTCGAGAAGAAGATGTGTTTTTTTCTTCTTCTTCTTCTTCGCTTGTTCATCATCATTTCTATTAATCTTCCTTTGATCTTCTCGGCCTCTTATAATAGCTGAATCATGTACATCTTTTCTTCTTTTTGCTCCTGTCAAAGGTTTGGCAGGTTTGCGTGTAGTTAAATACTCACAAGAAGAAGAGCTGAGTGAAAATCAAATATGATTTATTAAAGAAAACATGAGCTTAGCTTTTTTTGTTGGGTGAGTCTTCAAGATTATATATATTATATCATATATTTGGACATGCTTGCAATAAATGTGTGTTTATAATAGCAGCCCTGTGAGTATAGGTATGTACATATGTGTGTACATGCTTGCTTGTATCTTATGCACTTGTGTTAGCATGTGCTTGCCGTGGTCTCTTTTGTCTTGTCAAACGTTTTAAAACTGAAGGATTTAAATGGTACTAGACATGTATGCTTTGAATTGCGTGATCGATATAATGAATTAAGGTTTTCATCGCGAGGGTCCCCGTCATTTTTTGTAAAGATGATTGAAATGGAGGAAAAAATGAATGTAAAATTATTATTTTTTGCTGCTTCAGTTAAGAATGCTGCAAAGGATAATAATATAGTATATAGTGTGCTCTGACAAATTGACCTCAAATATTAACCACATTAAGTTCGTGATAGCCATCAATATTGTTATTATTATTAATGTTGTTGTTGTTATTATTATTATTATTTTCTTTTTGTGTTTTAGAAAAGGGCGAGAGGGGCAAAGTGTGAGTTTACCGAGGATCAAGTACAAGGTTACTTCCGTTACAGATCCGTGTACAATGAGGAATGGGTCGTTGGTTTCAACCAAAAGGGCCACCCACTCTCTGGGCCAATTCGTCGTCGTCCGGATCCAGAATGTTTCAAATTTGTGAAACACACCGATAACTTAAATGGCAGCTCTGACCCTCTGACCCGCCACCATTTTAACATAGTCGAGCACAATCAACGAATAGGTGTTCGGCCCAATGGGAGGATAGCTCCTTCAAACGACTCCAATTTATTTCACACGCTGCACAGTATGCGTCATAGTAAGAAATCTCATCGTCACCGCAATCGTCGACCTCACTTACAGCGAGCAAGTGCAGATAGATGAGTTGCTTTAAAAAAATCTTAAGTCTGTCATTTTATTATTATTATAATTACTATTATATTATAATTAAACAGTATGATATTTTTATTTTGTAATAATAAAAAAAGATAGAAAGTTATTGCATGTAAATTCTCAACGTTCCATTTTAAATTAATGATAATAATAAATTAGAGTACATATATAAGTTAATCATGCTTTTGGTATCAATGACAAAGAAAAAAAAATTTGTTGAGTTTTTGGAACCTTTTTAGTTTTTTTTTGTTCACTAATTAATTTTGTCTAAATAGAATCCAGGTGTGAAAACTTTGTGAGAGAGTCGCGTTTTCAAAGTTTTTTTTTGTACGTGTGTTGTAATCTCTTGAATAACTTAACACAAATGACTCATTTTATAATTTACAAGTTGACCTCTTTTTACCATAATTTTTATAGCATGTTTTTTTGTGTATGTCTGTATATTATTATTTTAAAAATGTATGCCTGACCATTTCAACGAATTTTGTTTAGATTATTATAACAATATACCAATAAATGCATCATAAATACATATTGTGTGTGTACATGTCATACGACCTTCGTTTTTTTAAAGAAGATTTTTTTAAACGAGTTCAATGGGAATTGTGAATATCCAGTAAGAACACCAAATGTGCTTTTCTAACAACTCTGACAGGAACAAGGATGGCCAAATATCTTTATAGCAAGTAAAATTACGTAAAAAATATTATAATACCGAATGCCGATATAATAATAATACATACATCTTACAAAATTCTGGAAAAAAAATATATGTTCACCTTGATAACATTTTTTATTTTGAAGACTTTATACTCTGTTCATATTAGTTCATGTGTTAAGAAGAATGTAGAATGTCGTATGTATATGTATAAATGGTGGATGCACATAAAAGTGTTGTGTGTTTAAAAATATTCTTAAGATCTTGATATGCCAAAGGCTTTCCGGGGTGTCTTGCGAAGACGTATATATGTGTTTGTAGCTATAGTTTAAAAAAAGCTATGTCTGATGTAACAATAATAATCATTATTATTATTATTATTATTATAATTATATAAAATATTGATGGAATCTATACATTCCGTTCTTGTTCCCACCAAATAAGCAAATAATATTATTAATAAAAAGAAAATCAGTCCCTCTCTTTTAACCGTTGATTATTAATTCTTAAAGCAATTAATTCTCTCTCTTTTTTTAAATATAAAAAAAATCACCAAAAGTGGAGTTATGCATCTGATATGTAGCAACTTAATTATTAATTAATATATGAAGAAGGAGAAGAAAAAATTAAATTTGACTTTGCTACCATCAAAAATATAATACATACATACTAGAAACGTTTTAATATTTTATAGCACGTTTAAACTGCCCACTCCGAATTTGTATTCAATATAAACTTATCTAATAATATATTATTATTACTATGTTACCGATATATTTGTACGCAAGTTTTTTTTAAAAAAAAAAGAAGAAGAAAGAACTTGTTGGAATTCAAACTATACTACTATCTAGAATCAAATTGTATCCTGTAAAAGATTCTTTTTTTAATGTGTCTAAAAGAAAAAAAAGGAGCAGAGATATAATAATAATAATGTATGTTATTTACAAATTTATAACAATTATTATGCGGCAACCAAATTCAATTGCAGCCTACCGACTTTATTATGCAATTTAAAAGACAAAAATAAAAGTTACGTTTTATAGTCACAGAAATCTTTGATTTTGCGTAATTTTGAAATTATTTCCAAAAAAAAATGTGATGGCATTAATTGGTCTATATTTGTGCCTCTTTCATCTGAATTATCATGAATTTATCTTCATTTAAAATTTAAAAAAACAAATATGATCTGACATGATCTGACTTGAGATGATCTGCTGATAATAAGGTTGTTGCTTAAAATATGGGTTGTTGCTGCCATCTAACAAGGGTAAAATACACCAAAATGCTAAGGAACTAAACTAGACTTGGTTGAGGGTTGCCACGAGATGTCGCAGCTAGTACTTTTTGTCGAACAAAGTCTACATTGGTGCATGCGCAGACTAGTACGCACGCATTGATATATCATGCATTATTATTATTAGTTTTACAACGACAAAGTTTGACGTTTAAAAACGACGTTATAAATTGTAAGGTTAAATTATCATCATTTAAATAACATTTGTGCACTCTCTACAGAATCTTTGATAAGAAGTTAGCTTTAATTTTCACGTTCGTGCCTTAATTTTTGTTTTGTAAAAATATCAAGTTGAAGAACAAATTATTGAATATATAATTTCTTGAATAATTAAAACAATTTTTTTTAAACTTGTAGATCTGAATGTATGATGCTTTTTTTTATTCACAAGCATGACCACCATCATTGCGCGTTTAAAACTCTTCATGTACCCACCCGAAAATATAATTTTTTTTTGTGTGTGGCCGGTCGGTCATAACTGGTAATAATTTAGCCATTGTTGTCTACTTTATCTCGTCATTTGATTTACGATAAAACTCCCTCCGCTCCAAAAGGAATTGTGAGAACAAGAAGCCTAAAAAAAGAGGAATTAGCCAATAATTGCATAATATACAAGAAAAAGGCACATTCAACAGAGGAACTTAATGAAAAGAGAGTCACCACACAACTAGAGGAGGATATTTTTTTTATGTTGCTCCATCTTTTTCATATTATTATTGGACATCCCATGAAAAGATGTTTGACAGGTTATAGTAGTCAGTGTTATCATCATTTCGTTAAAAGCTTTCTGCTGTCCGCTGGAAAATTGCAAATATTTTGTGTGTGAGCGCATGTACTCTACCCATATATACTTTCAAAGGGGATTCTTTGTGTAAGTTAACATAATTTTTATTTATGCTATATAAGGGAATTTGGAAAAATGCGGTGAAGCTATTTCTGTTTTTTTTTGTTGTTGTCGTGTTTAAATAAAGAAACACGAATGTATTATTATTATTATTATTATTATTATTAAAACAAAAGGTAATGTTGATTGTTGTCGTGTTCAGCCGGAGGTTCTCAAGAAAGTGAACTCTGAGTACCTCCAGCTGAGCAACCAAAGTACGCGTAGTCACACGCTTTTACTTAAACATCATGTGACGTAGTAGGCCAATGACAGTTGATGACAGTATTAAAAATGCATGATTTATTTATTTTAAAAAAAGTATTCGCAATATTCAGTGGACATTGTAGTAATATTAGTAGTAATTTAACCTTAAGATGTGTATCAGTATATATTTCGTAAAAGAAGACTTGCATACTATTATTTTTTATTTAACAATCCTTGTACAACATATGGAAACAACGTAGGATAGTATTTCAAGTAATTTAAATAAATGGATTGTCAACGCGGCAGTAGTCATTATTATGTACTCGCAAAAATGCGGTGTACGATCAGGAGGATCCGCAAACCTAGAAAAATGTGCAATACCTAACATTATTTTACATTTTCAATATATTTCCAATAACGATGTATGTAACCCTAATAATATTTGAATCATTATTGTAGCGGACGTCATGAGCAAACCAGGTTGTTTGTGATGAAGCTCCTGTGAGAAGAGCCCTAAAAAATTTATTTCTTATTAAAGTGGAGGGAAGTTTTTTTTTCTGCAAGGCAATACTGCAAATCGGCAGACAAAAGAAAAATCAACATGGTCAGCGTCAGGTTTGGGTAAAACAATTGAATCCGGTGGGCCAAGGTAAGCGAACGGATAAAAAAATGCTGTTCTTCATTGCTGGGGAAACGGGTCTTTTCCGGGATCGATCTTCTAGCTGGCACCTTTTTTAAGTATCATCCAGAGCAAGTACTTATGTGTCCTCTTGATCGGGAATATATCCTTGTGTGAAAAATAAGTTGGTGCTAAAGAGAATTATAAGAGCTTGTCCGTCATCGAATGGAGGGAAAGTATTGCCACGATCTGGCTGCCGTTCTTCACAGGTTGTCATGTTTGCAGTATATTTTTAGTTAAGTTAAGCACGATGATCCTTTGAGTTGATTTTGCCTCAGAAAATTGGTTATGGTGTTAATTTTACGAACCAATGTAACTGTAATGAAATGTCAGGATCCTCGGAGTTTGAGCGGTATCATAATAAGCTACCAGAGTTTGCCCAGCTCTGGTATCTCTCTCTCTGCTGGGTTTTCAGCCTAATCAAACTTAACACCAAAAAAATTGCATGTTTCTGCTGTTCGTCGTCTCAGATTTTTTTTTTGGTTCGTGCAAGTGGTGCTGCTGTTGTTCGTTCAAATCCTCAACGTTACTACCAATAGTTTCTCGGCGGCAGCGGCGGCTAGTCACGATTTCAAGTTCCATTACCTCAAAACTTAATCGTTGAGATTAGTGTTCGTGCAATTGGTGCTGCTGTTGTTCGTTCAAATCCTCAACGTTACTACCAATAGTTTCTCGGCGGCAGCGGCGGCTAGTCACGATTTCAAGTTCCATTACCTCAAAACTTAATCGTTGAGATTAGAATTCAGGTTTTGACACATTCTTATATAAATTATTATAATTTAAGTCATGAAATTTATTTAAAATCAGCAAACAAATGATATTATTGTCTCTCTTCATCAAATGCCATCACATCCTAATAAACTTGAAATGTTTTTATTTAACAACTTGGAAATAGTTTGCATAGTCCTTAATAACCAACACGGAAAGTGCAAATTGTTTTTTAGAGTTTAGAAATGATGGCAATGCTTAATATTCAAGTACTACTATATACCGTACACATTCTTAAAATGTTGTACTAAAAAAATATAGTTGTGATTAGTTGAATGCTGCAAACTAATTAACAGTAATTTAATTGGAACTCAAGTCCTCCATAGTATCATCCGTGTGTTTCAATGTCATTGTGTTCATGCGAGACAAGTAATTCCATAATATATTCTTATGATAACATTTATTTCCTTAATTTTACAATTACTTTTGTTTAGAAATTACTTTAACTGCATGACAGCAAGTTCGTGATCGACCATGATGATGGTGTAGGCGTCCCTTCAACAATTATGAAGGCACCTGTGGTGATGATGATCCTTAGATCCTGAAATAGAACATGTGGAAATACAACAAGTAAATTAATGTTTTTTCTTTCTTCTTTTTGTTCCTAAAAATTAATTTAGTTTCATGAGTGTGTGCAAGGTGGTGTATGGACATTGATGGGGACGCAAAACCAACCATGCTAAGTTGTCAGGGACTTCTAATATTATGATGGATGGGAAAACATAAACCCGGTCCGGGTTTCCTCAAGATATGTGATTAGTTTAAGATTCAGAGAATACTTTTTTTTAAAGTCGGGCGGATTTATTGAATGATGAAAATTGAAGGGACTTTCATGAATGTGTTAATAAGGTAAATGTTTTAGTTTTGTATGTGTATCCTGTCAAACAACAAAAATTTCTTAATTTGTCGAAAAATAGAGTTCATAAAACATGGTTCAATATTTAATTAGCACTCTTGGTTTGTAAGTGCTCCAACCCTTAAATAAAAATTTAACCTTTTTAATCAAAAATTATTACCATATAAATAAAAAGCATAAAATTATCAAGCAGCAAATTTACACATCAACTGTTCCACTCGATTGGGAACTCAGTATCTAGCTCAGAAGATAATGATGACAAAGTTGTAACACATATAAGCTTTGAAGCATCCAATTACATAATATATATTACTTCCTAAACCAATCAATATGACATTTCTTTACAACAGGTGGCACTTGGCATATACGTACCTATATGGATGCGTGATATGTGTTTTGCGTACCATGGCATTTCTTTGTTCACAATTTTTTATTTTTTATTTCCAGGTATTTATGTGTCATATATTATTACTATTGTTTATATTTTTACAAAAAATATATATATTTTATTTTAATGGCCTATTGTTCCTCTCAATTACAAAGAATTTTAATTCAGAAAAAAATTGACCTTTTTAATTTTTTTTACTCGAGGGGGTATAAATAGGACGCGCAGTTGGCAGTATATCGTCTCAGTCTTTCGTTATCATATTTTACAATAGTCTCGATCTTCGTAAAGTTTTGACACTGCCCTTTAACCGGCTGCTCATTTCTTCCATGATTTTGTATGATAAATCCATGCCCATTTGAGCATGATATTAAAGCACACTTCGGTTATAATTTTAAAAATATTCTCTATTCCTTATACAAGTTATCTATATATTGCGACGAATTCTAAGAATTTTCTACCATTTTAATTGGTTCCTGTTGATTATGAACAGGTTAAAATTCGTTATCGATTTTGTGCAATAGTGTAGAACAGTAATTCCAGTATTTTCGGAAAAAGTTATTTTGAATATTTTTTTAAACAATGCAAAAAAGTACTACTAAACGTTTGTTGAATACCTTAATACAATTGTTATACAATATAATACTTTGACAGTTCTCGTGAATTTCTGCAAACAGCTTAACTTGGTTCCTGTTGATAATGAACAAGTTAAAATTCGTTATCGATATTTTTTGCAATAGTATTGAACAGTTATGCCAGTATATTCTGAGAAAATTATTTTGAATATGTTTAAAACAATGCAAAAAAGTACTACTAAACGTTTGTTG
>JAHZNC010003722.1:0-11086 GCA_027744095.1 Zhuqinia jingwanae | reverse complement strand
GTTCTCCCTCAACATTGCACTTATCTTTATACCCAATTTTATGAATCTTGGCGTTTTTTCTTCTTCTCATGCTTTTCACCAGTGGAGTTGTGCCCAAATGTAATGACTTCACTACAGTTTTTCCATCAAATTCATGATCTACTGTGATGGACCGGCGCTGGTAACTAGAAATTTATCCACATTTCCGTTCCATGTGCACTTTATTTTCCTGCGAACCGTAGAATGAAAGCATGCACTTTCACTTTTTGAGTGAACCGGAGTGTGTCATGAATTCGGAATCGAGAAGCTGAGTGAGTAATACATGAGAATGTTTGCGATGTAAAAGTAGACGATAGTACGGTAGCAGGAACGATCACAGTTGGAGGTAAGCTTTTACCACGAGTAATAATGTTTCTGTGTGTGTGTGTGTATGTCAACTCCTTCGGGAATTCAGTTTATGACAAGGATGACTTTCTCCTTTGGATTGCTCTTCATTCACGACGAAGATATCATGATGCTCGATAGGTATACCGTATCACGATACTTGTGTACCTTTGTGTGTGAGAACAACCCAGAGGGCTACCAATTTTAAGGTTCTGTTGGTTCAGAATATGGAGAATATAAAGATCTACAAAGTGAAGTTAGTGAGTTTAAAAAAACGTCTAGCGAAACAAAATCCCAGTCAAAATAAACTTCCACTTTCCGGCAATAATTTAATGTCAGCGGGAATAAATAGAGTCCTGCGTTGCTTGCATTTCCTTTTCTTATCATCGTCATCTGCTGTACTCATTTTTTGGTACTTGTACGTGTGATGGCTTACTTACCTTTCCGACCATCCAATACTACAAAAGCAAAAAATGCGAAATGGAAGGTCATATTTCTGTATTTAAACTGAAAGTGACCGGTTTACCCGTTAGAGCCCTATCTACGTCATGCTTCTTAACTCACAGGTCTCATTCCACCATCGTGTCATCATCAACTTTGCAGGTCAATATAATGCTACGTAATAAATACATAGGTATATATTTATATAGGTAATATGGCTGACTGACTGAAATGAAAGCTTAAAATAGAAAAGATATGACAGGTTATATTTGCACTGATATGCACTCAGTAACAATGTTTCCAAAGAAGATTTTTTTCATAATGAATCGCCAAGAGATGAAAACGTGTAAAGTGTAAACTTGTTTACAAACTTGTGAGCTCATTTCTTTGATGACATCAAATTCATTTTGTTTTTTGTGTGTCTTTTTAGCTATAAAATATTGCTCAAATTACTACCATTGAACTTTCTTTTACCAAAATTGCTACACGCTCAACCGGCACTTGCTTAAAAAGAGATTGGTTGTTTAAACACCTTATACTTGGCTATACGTGTATGTATAGCCAAGATTACAATTTTACAATATTGGTAGGCTCAAGGGAAAATATCACATTTAGATTGATCCTTCTCTCATCTCGTCTAACCGTCATTCCCCCCAAAAAATACCTTGTCGCAAAAGTTTTTAGTCATGTTACAAAGCGTAAGAATATCTTGTTTGGTTTTGTTTGTCGGCAAGCTACTAATGGTCACTTGAATGGAATACTTATTTGTACGCGTATATAGAGGATATTGATAACACAACGAAAGAAGCTATCTCTTCAATTTATATATACAAAAACGTTATAGCTTGATTTTACAAGCGAAAAATTGTGTACTCTTATTCGTCATTTTCATAAGGAAAAAAATCGACATCACACGGTACTTACATTAGTAAATATGACAGGCATAATATGAATAATGTACATACATACTAGTACGCAGCGCGTAGTAAAGAATTCATCATCAACAGTCGTTCCTTTTCCTGTAACTCATTTTCGTTCAAGAACTACTTCTCCTGACATAAAAGTAATTTAGCAGTGTAAGTATGTATGCTGGAAAGGAAATATTTCGCAGCGTTGAATGTATTATTACGATTATGAAACTATATTACGACTCCTTTCCTTGATATTTTCCCGTCTTGCGTTCTAATACGACTTACGATAATGAATAAAAATATATTTCTTTCTACCCTACAAACTACAAATATTCCTTCTTGCAACGCTTTCATAAAAATAATTCATTATGTAGGTTTTAAAAGGCCGTCGTCTCTGGTGCATGACATTGGATGTTAGGTGGTATACATGAATGTTGAGCTTCACTAGCATTATGGGAAATTGTTGTCATTTTGAAGTGGTTTCAGCTTTTATGGAATAATGATGCAGAATATCATTCCTTCTTGAGGTGCGTATTCTTAAACATTACCAGGTACATGCAGCAATTTTATGCGGAATGAAAAGTGGTAAAATGTTCCTTTCCTTACCATTCCTCCACTGGAGAAAGTATCCATTATCTAATATGTACAGCTACCTACTGCTTACACCATGTAAGTACTTATTACGCATACATGCATGGAAGAAGGATAAGTTTTTACCACGTCATGTTGACGACATTAAATGAAGCATAATGTATGTCATAATCATCTTTACGACACAATGGATGACGTGATACAACAACGATATAAAAGGACAAATTGCAAATGAGAGGACTAAAACTATGGCGTCACGTCTTATAGGTTCATGATGAGACGTGATCATATACACATAAGCGTTCATGTGTAAAAACAATGATTAATTCCAGGTGCACGCAAAAAGCAAGCTATATTTCAAAAGAAAGTTTTATCTAGTAGAGCTGACACTTTTGACATCATTATATTTGATGGTGACAATTTCATTAACGTTGTTGCTCAAGCAGGATTCACGCAAGTACATATACGTGTGATTATAGGTATATATAAATATGCTATTTCTTTCGTAGAGTGATGCTTCCCTAAGCTTGGAATGATGCGACTCAAGGTGAAGGTGGCTGAATATTTTTTATCTCCATTTGTTTTTTAGAAGATGGGATTTGGAAACATGGATCTTATCAACCATTGTAGTTTGTAGTTCATTCATGAAATTCAAATATTCATAGTCATGCTACTCGAATTCTACCGTCGACGGAAAATCTTAAAATCTACTATGGGAATCATGTGAGAATGATTTTTTTTCACAATTTTTCACCTTCACTACCTACGTAAGTGTAAAACGGTAGCTTTTAGTTGGACGATTGTGGCTAGTACTAGTGGTATACCTATGTAGGTATATTAGCGATAAGGATATAAATAATTATATTCGGGATTTTGGTTTTGTTTATCAGTTGCCATACAGCTATTGCTTTTTATTATCGAATTCAAGGTGAATTACAAGAAAACTGCCTACTTATCTACAAAATCCATTTTATTCAAAAGTTGATAAAATGATTCATCTTTAAAAAATCGTGGTAATAAACTTTTTTTATTAACATTCCACGAAAAGGTTTAGCCACAATTTAAAGTGCTAAATTCTTTTAAAAAAATTGTATTTCTATATTTGCCATCCGGTTCAGACTCCTCGAAATCGACAAAGACGACGACAAATATGGACTTGTTTGAAAATAAACTTGTCGACATTGCCACAGTGGACCACCCTGTTTTCAAAGTCTGGAACTCAATATTAAATTGCTAATATGAAAATATTGCTAAAAGTAAGTTAAAATGTCATAAAGCCATTTTCTGAGCAATATACTTATCACTTCTAAATAGGTGACAGATATTATAATGGACTGTAGTAGATGTATGTGGGATGCAGCACAGTGTTGGTCGATGTTTTCCATATCAAAGTAAGCTCTCATTTTTATTAAACATTTATTTATGCATTTACACAGAAGTTCTCATTCACCATTTATTTTCCTGTTTCATTTACGTTTGTTTAGTTTGAATCATTATTTGACTCCGCAAAATTTCACCGTTCCAGAGGGAACAATTCCACAGGTTAACAATGTGTCCTTTCGCTTTCCACCCGCCCCAATTCATTCCGAGCCTTACACATTCAAGCTACACTTGACTAACATTAGTGATCAGAAAGGATTCTGGGCAATTTTCACAAGGCCTCCAAGTAAATCCCGAGTAAACAAAAAAATTCAACCAAAAAAGTTTGCATCTACAACCGAGTTTGAAGATAACCACGACTTATCATTACAAATCTGGACAAGAAAATTCAACTACGATCCAGGCGTCCCTTACAAAATCCCCTCAACATTCAATTCTCTACGGGATCTAACCAATTTTGAAATAACTCCTACAAGTGGTTCTCTCAAAAGTAAAGAGTCTCAAGTGATAACTCTCAAATACTCATTCTCATCGTTGGGCTCCCATGAAGTTTCCTTCTTGTTACGAGTTTATCCTGCCATCTTTATATGGCTTGATTTCAAGGGACGGACCCTGGACGTTAACCAGCCCTTCCTAACTTTAATGGACAAGACCCACTTGACTCTTCATCCAATATCCTTGTCTGACTTGGATCCTCCAGTTCAGGTTGTTAAAATATATCGCAATTGTATGTTTATTATACAAGCTACGAGACAGCATCATTGTAGTGATATAATGAAAATAAACTTTGATACGGGAAACATCTCCCAAAGATGTTTTGGATGTACAATGGGGGAAATGTAAAGGCGTCTTATACAGTTGATTTGGAGCCATTTGAAAAGTTGAAGGACGAAAACTATGGTCATGCTGTAATTAAGTGTATTAGCCCAAAAGGAAGTGTTCCCCCAAAATCTTGGTCGGCAATTAAAATAAGGTTTTCTCCGCTGGAGTATTCTTCCTATTCGGTATTAGCCTACTCACATTTGTTGGTAGAAATATAAAAACAAATATTATCTTATCGCTTATTTATGCATGTGTATAACCAACAATTTTTCATTATAGGTTCCATTGATCATTTATCCGAATTACAATAAAACCCCTTATCAAGTATTGTTAACTGGGAGCGCAGCAATGAACCCGGCGGTTAGCCTACGCCCCGCAGCAATTAATGAAACTGTTAGACAGTTTGCGCTGTTTGCTCATGGAGTTCCAGTTACCTTGAGCCCTTCACATGTAACAATTTCTCACTTGATTCCCACGGGGCATACTGTTCAAAGGATGGTTTTCCTCACAAATCTTCATTCCAGAAATACAATGAAATACTATTGGCAAAACATGCCAATTGAAGGTGGTGGCATGATATCCTTTCAACCAAATTGTGGAAGATTGGCCCCCAAAGAGGAGGTGTCTTGCAAAATTGTAATAAAAGCTGGAGACACTGCAACAGTTATGTCTGCAAAGATTGAATGTAGAATAGAAGATGAGACAGCGTATGTCTTGTATGAGTTTGTTTTGAATCAATGGAGAGATTTTATAACCACACAACGTCGAGATAGTGAGCAACCAAGCAATGAGGTCTTCACTCAAGTCAATATTTTGTTTTAAAGTTCAATGTGCTCCACTTCCCATAATGCTCTTCTTATTGCGTAGGCTTCCAATAAACCCGAAAAACCAGAGGCATTCACTCGACTTTTGGCTGTGTCCTTTTACATTGGAAATACATTCGGCCAGTTTGACAATATAACTTCCAAGTTTGTAAACTACTCTTTACAATATATACAAGTAAATGTTTATGTGTGCCAGTGTGTGCTGAGTATTGTTTGGTGTATATATTACTGTAAAAATAGGGAGAAATCACGAATGGGGTTTATTGCTCCAGTACAATCCGATAAAGATGGGGATTCATTAAAGGACGCAAGTTTGCTTCCATTCACACCTACTGGGTCACAGCTATGCCAAAGCGTCATATCTGACATGATTTGGTATGAAAAAAACTTAACAAGTTATATTTTGTAGTTATTTGTTTTTTCGTCCAAAGTTCCAGTAACAGCGACTTGTTTTTTAATAGGGATTTGATTCAGTCTGGGAGTTTCAAGTCATTCTGTAAAGTAGCCACTAAACGTAAAGCGCCGTTGTTTGAAGAATATGTCATTGTGGATGATAAAAGTAGTAAAAATGGTGATGAAAACGGTAAGTTATCGGCACCACAGCAGAATGAAATGGAGGATGAGGCAACAGTTCCCCTTCAAAGCATGTCGGAAATCATGGAAAAATCCATTTTCAACGTTTTACACGAAATGGCTGAGCGATATGCTCACACTTCAACACAGCAGAATTGGTTCGATGTGCCTCCGATCCAGCCCAAAGCATTGGTTGATGTTGAGAAATACAAGTCACTGTTTTAGGAATCTACCTAGATTTAGTTTAAGAAAAAAATTCAATAATAAATTGCCAACTTTGTTCTAGCATCATCGTTCTTTGTGTTTGTGACAAAAACTTTTACAGCCCAAGAATGTAATTAAAGCATTTTACTCCATGCATTTTGTGCCATCATTAACATTATTGAAATACAAGGAACTGAAGTAGGAATTACGCATAAAGTGTCATGATATTACCATAAAACGTAGGTACTTGGTACTTCACACATCAAAATGTAGTTTTGTGCACCTAACTAACCGACAATGATGGCAACCGCAAACATAGGAAGAGTTTTTCTAATTTAGGCATTTTTGACAAAGCTGAGCATAAATTGATGAAATTGAAGAGCACCGAGACATTGAAGGACGTGCGTGTACTACATCTGGGAAATGGGAAAACCTTATTCTGTTTCTGGGATGGAACAAAGTGATCATTATAATGGGGCTACTCATATAGACACGCGGAGTCTTCTAAACTATCAGAGTATGTATTGATTTTAATGTAGTGTACAGTAGAGTGTACTTTGTTTGTATAAAAGGGGAAATAATCAAACATAGCATATCCGTCCTTGTTGTCTCTGACTTTCCGGTTCTTTTCAAATAGATTCATTAAAATAATGGCCCTCGTAGGCACAATAAGCGAAAAGTAGTATTATGTTGTATGGCAAAGATGAAATGTTGACAAATAAGAAGCATAAATAGGTACATACGTATTATATTATTATGTGTATGTATGAGACAGAAATTGAAGCTACTTTAGTCGTGAAGGAGAAAACATCAAAAGTCGTCTAATGAGGAGGCTTATAATAGCCCACGTAATTTACTTTCTTTATCATTCATTCCCTTTCATGGTCCTTTTCTCTGTCCTATAAGGTGTGTATATTGTATGTGTTTCTTGTCTTTTCCCGACTTCATCTCTAATTAGGTACCCATTCAATCTAGCGGAAACAAAAACGTCCTATTCCATTTGTATTTTGGAGAGATGCTAACTTTTGCTTTGTAATTTTCTACTACAATACGGTTGGTGAGGGTCACACTAACGGAGATGCTACACTTCATTTATCCTTGGACTTCTTTACTGATTAATATAAACATCAAATCCTTTAAATGATAATCAACGATTGCTCCAATAATGCATAATACTGATTAAAAAAGTATTATTGTTGGTCTTTTCATCACGTTTCTCCATTTCCTGTGCCATAAGAGCATTCCTTGCATTTTCAGCTAAGCAAGTTCATTCCGACATTACACTTGCCCCAATATCCATTTGTAAGGAATTTCACGTCCAAGGGCAATAATAATTTGTTGTCGTGTAATAAGTAGTAAGTAGTATCAACATATGCGAGTCGTCCTTGCGCTCACAGGCTCACAAGCAAATAATGAATATAAAAGGGTCACCTTGTGTATGTGTTGTTCTTTTCGAAAGGATGGATCCGGTGTCATTTTGGACTAATAGTACTTTTCTAGAAAATGTTTTGAGAACGGCACGAACAGTGATAAAAACGTGTATCCCATTTCCTGGAAATCTTATTTGCTCAATGTCAGACTTCATTCTAAAACAGGGAAACTAACACGTGAAATGTGCGTCCTCGTTCAACCTTCTACGCACGTAGGTACTTTAAAGTGAAAGCAGTTTTTTGTTTACCCATTTTCTTCTGTGTTGACGCGGGAATACTCTCGAGTGAATCATTGTGCATGATAAACACGATTGTAAAATGTTTTCCGTAATATATTGTTAGCAGTTTTTATTAAACATTTCTTCAGGTAGCTTAATTACATGTGTCACAGTTATGCAAACATCAATAGTATATCTAGTGTAATTGAAATTATCTTTAAAAATAATTAATCGTAATTCATAACAGTATCAATAATTCATTGTAAGTCATAATAGTACCAACAAACGGGTTAACACTGATTTTATCAGCTTCTCATTTTTTCTGTATATTTAGGTCATATTGTGTTAATTTTATCCATGTAGTTTAATCACATTACAAATATTAATACATTATCAATTATAGGTATACCTATATATTTTGTGTAGTCTTTATAACAATATTATTCTCCTAAACATATAGCGACAAGTACATGGATGTTTTTTTTTGTGAACGCATTGTACGAAAATTACGCTCCAAAAGTAACACTAAACCGGTAAAATGATGGTATCATTGCTTTAATACGTGCAGACAAATTTACCACATATTTTGCATATAGTCTTTAATTTTAAAATAATTTAACATTGACGTTTGATTTGATTATTAAACATTTCAAAGAGACCTAAAGACCGCAAGTTAAAACTCCGTCGTATTCCAAATTCATACAAACAACCGGAGAAAATGTTATATTAGGTATGTACAGTAAACGAGTTTGACTAAAAGCGAGCAAAAATACGTTTGCGGAGAAATCAGGAATACTCATTAATTTTCTGTGTGCTTCCACATCCTATCTTTTATTAAATTTTCAAGTATGCCTTCTAGTTCACATGATGCGTGTGTACATTGCCCCAGTTATTCTGCATACCTACATATTATAGTGTCAGCATTACTGCTGTTTTCACCGTGGCATTTTTTTCTTCTTTTTATACAAACGGCCATTTCGAAACTTGTTCTTAGTTTACATTATTTGTTTTTCTCACATAACATAAGTCTATTGTTATAAAGTACTAAATAAGAATATTTCACTTTCCTGGATTTTTGAGCTTCACTAAATATAGCCTCGATTCTGCAAACGAGCAGTTGTAAACGAAGTAAAAGTAAATAGTGACATAGCAACCGTAAGGTGCGAGGAAAAAAACAGCATGCCGTAGAAGGCGAAGATATTTCCTGAGCTCGCTTTTCACAGCCGCAGGCATACATATAGTATTTATCGTATTTGTCTACACTTCTCGTTGAATACATAAAAATATTTTTCGTACTTGTAGTTGGACCAACAGTAGTAAAGAAAAAAAAGTAAGCAAAGCGAACAGCACAGAATTTAATTTTCCTCCTTGAGAGGTCGTCTGGTTTTGAAAATATTATTGTTCCACTCACGCAGCGATTTATTTTAATCCACAATGTTCAACACTAACACATAAATGTGTTGTAGACATCTAAATGAATGAAATTAAATGCATTATATTTCTTAGTTTAACAGCAAAACATATTTAAGTTTAGTGACACTCAATTTTAAGAAGCACGTCTCGAAAATATGTCATTACATACCTGTATTTATACCTATTTATAGTTTGTATATTGCCAGTGCGTTGTTATGTGTAAGCCCCACATCATCAATTCGATTGAAGTAAAGTTATTATATATCATTTTGATTATGGAAGTTTCAAGTAAATACATTTGTAATTCAACCTAGTAAAATGACTTTAAATGGCTTGTGTTTTACAAATTCCTGTAGCACTGCTAAATAATAGCTAAAGCGTTATATATACAGTATTTCATGAATAAAAATAAGGGTCATTCCAATTTTATACTGAATTTGGTGGAAGTTTGTTTCATTGTACTAACATATTCTACCAATAAACATGCAAACTTACTTAGCCATTTTACTATGTGCTTTCTTAGCGTAATATTTGATTTAAGTTTTAACACCAGGAGAGAATTTGTATCTTTTCAAGGAATTTTCCCCATTTCACGTGTAGCGCCGAACCGATATATTTTTGTAGGCATATTATTAATACTATTAATTTATGTAATAATGTATCATTTATTTTAACACACGTATTAAAATAGACACCAATGTAATCACATCACATTTACAGATAAACTTTGTTAGATTTTAAACAAGATTTATAAACTTTTTTTGTATTCATATAAACATTTTTGACTTTGCCACAAAAACTTTTTTTCTTAATAATAATGCTAGGTTTTAGTATAGCAATGCATATATTATTTTTCAACAATATTTAAAAAAAAAAATCATACATACAACATTCATTAAACATGGATTATTATCGATATTCGTAAATCAAGGAATTCAGAAAATAATATAAGAATACGTCCCTAATGTTTAGTAGGAAAAACTGGGTTATAATTTGGGTTCAGGTGAAAGCATTGTGCAATGGAGATCTGCTAAAAAAATACATAAATGTAAGCAGAACTC
Source organism: Zhuqinia jingwanae (assembly GCA_027744095.1). Classification (NCBI taxonomy): domain Eukaryota; kingdom Metazoa; phylum Arthropoda; class Collembola; order Entomobryomorpha; family Paronellidae; genus Zhuqinia; species Zhuqinia jingwanae. The sequence goes on along the minus strand of JAHZNC010003722.1, from coordinate 855 downwards.
TTTGTGGCCCCAAAAAACATGGTGTATATTGTTGAGAAGGCATATCAGAAAGTCTGACATATTCTTAGTATTTACATGTTGTGTTCTCCCTGGTCGAGCGAGATAGTGATTCACAATTTGTGAAGATTTCACACACGACTATCTAGTCTATCTTCTTTTAGAATCTGCGAGCACACAAACCCGTTTGTATTATTAAGAGAAACAAAATTTACTACAAGAAATATATTCTTGCTGAAGATTATATAATATGGTGAAGTGGTAAAAAAAAGAATCAATGTTTTGTTCATTTTGCTCTGAAAATCTTGAAATATGAAACACGGATACAAAATCTGAAAATGACAAGAGCAACCATTTATCAAGTTTTCGCTACTTTCTTTCTCCTTACATCTTTTCTTTGTATTACATTCTATATTCTTAACATGTACACATACGTTAAACAAACTCTAAAGATCTCGATTCCAAACCAAACTTCCTAAAATTTTATGTGTCTGAAGTTCAAGTCACGAACACATTCATTATTATGTATCTGAACACAAGTGTAAAAAAACTACAGTTCGCAATTTGTAAACGAACATTCGCGAAATTGTAAAGCGAAATTCTTTCGCTAGAACGAGAGAAACTAAAGAAAATAGATAGGTTTAAAATCTGAAATAACTAACCAACGAAGTATGATGTATGAGGGTGCAAATGGCTTTAAATTAAAAGATTAAGAGACTCAAAATATTAGCACGTTCCATTTTTTAATTCCAGAAAATCATATCTTTTCATCAGTTAAACATCCGATTTTACACATTTCATATGAAAATAAACAAAATACAAACAGGAAACCCAAGCCATTTTTGTTTGTACTTTGAT
>JAHZNC010003721.1:0-16510 GCA_027744095.1 Zhuqinia jingwanae | reverse complement strand
GGGAACTGTCCACACCGGGAAGTATCCACACCGGGAACTGTCCATACCGGGAACTGTCCACACCGGGATATGTTGACCGGTAAAGGTTGCCCGGGATCTGCCCGCGACCCTTCTCGACACATGATAGACATTGTGGAAAATAGTAGTCACCATTAAATTTCACGCATGAAAACACGAAGGTTTGTGCGCATTTTAGAAAATTCTGTTGGGGGCACACCAAATATAGTACATATGCCTTGAAAGGTAAACGGCGAAACACTAATTGCATTATTAGCAAATGAGTGATGTTTGACTGAATTTAAATTTTGTATATAGGGTTTCAGAGGTGTACACGTCAAGTCGACCCAAAAGACACTTTATACGTTGCTAGGTTAGACCACATGACAAATGTTATAAAATTCTACTTGACTAGCTCATGTAATTTTTTATTGATTTTGCAGGCAATAATTAAAATAAAACCGATTGATCGCAAATCACTACTATCACCACGAAAGACGTTAAATAATACTTTTAACTTAGTCCGTCGAATTAACGTTCAGTATGTTGTTATTAATTATTATATACTCGAAGTAATCTAATAAAATGTATATTAATATTTAATGGGCTTTTAAAAAAAATATTTAATGTAGTAAAAAAAAACCTAAATCGCCATCTGACTCCGTTAGCATTTTAGAGTATTATTGCCTTGTTTCCAGCGATCACCGTTATGTACCTTTGTACTTACCTTATAATATTAGGCAAGTAGGTATATAATAACGGTGATCGCTGTCTTGTAATTGTATCTAATTTTAAAATGTCAATGGCTATTTATTAAAAATTTATTTATGTAATTTTGATCTTCATGGCGTGTTGTTATTTAATGATATTATATAGTTAAACAAGTTGTAAAAAGTTCAAAAGTTAAGATAATGTATCTAATTTATCGTTATGGTTTTTTAAAAATAACCAACACGTCAAGGATGTAGACTCATAAATCATTGTTGCACCACGTGTTTATGAGGATCTTTGTTCATTCCTTCCAAGAATTAGGAAAGCTGAATTTTGGTCTAGAGAAAAATTTCTCCCCAGCAATTAATATTGGGACTAATTCTCTCGAAATGAACAGTTTTTCCCAATTCCTCCCTGAATATCACGACCATTTATTGATCCGGGAAGAATTTCATAGGAGGAATAATAGTCTCAGTAGTAATTACTGGGGAAATTACCCGCCTTCCCTGTCATTTTGGATTGCATTTAAAAATTAAGCCAGACATATATTTATTTAAAAAAAAGCAAAATAGATTAAAAGTACCCGACGATAATTGTAACTGTTAATATACATGTATATATATATATATTCTTGGTAAGATGTAACGTATTTAAGTTGTAATTAATCAATAAATGCTACTATTATTCGTACCTACAAAGAAAAGAACCATCTGTTGTGTAGAATGTCAATAATTTTGCAAGTTGAATTTGTATTGAGTGCTAATGAACAATGAATTTAAGTAAATAAATAACCAACTCTACACGAATAAAATAAATGTCTAAAAATCAATTTTTATTTTAATATTTTATTTTTTATTATAAAAAACGAAAATTTACAGCGAGGCTTTACTGTTTTACGTGACGTGTAGTACATTATTCTTTACAAATTACCAGATTAAATACTAGAACCTATTGGCTGCACGTGATGACATACTGAGTGGAAGATGCCTCAGTGTCCATTGCGTTATCACCAGCGTCCGATATGGAATGAGCCCGTTTCTTTGAAGAAAGTATTTCCTTCGCCTTTGATGTCGTATCCACTATTTCGATCTCCATCTATAATTTAGATAAACCAATTTAAAATTAAAACCTTATGCACAGTACATCACTTTCACTTTTGCATGGGACCTTGCTAGGAATGTGACGGGTTGTTTAAAACCAGAGGTTTTTGCATTTTGAATTTTTTAAATCTATTCTAAAACATTAAACAAAACCAACAGATGCGCAATTTTGTCAAGTGGGATTATTAAAGTGGATGCCAGTTTAAAGCTTACCTTAAATCGTTAGTCCAAGGATCTGAGGGTTGTCGGTGAAATAATTCACTTAGAATAATTAATGTCGATAAATGACAATAACTTTGATAGCTTGATTTTGCAAAGCACATCCACGGAAGATTTAACACATCAGAAGTAGCAGCAGCAGAGCAGAGTAGTAGTGTAAAAGTAAAGAAAACACTCACATGCAGTAAATTGGGATTGGTGCTCATGCTAAATGTGAGAAAATACTCAATGACTCTCCATCTGAAAAAACGCACCGGCCGCTTCTGTTGAGTTCCCTTCTATTGCATATAAAAGCAAAGATGTACCATATACCTACGTACGTAGTAAGAGGCTATGGTTGTGAGAAAACAGTGCAATTTTTTCCAGCTTTGTGCATTTGCAGACTTCTTATTGAACCGGCTTTGTCAGTCTGACTGTCCGTGTAAACTCCAAACTCACGGGTTTTCTTCAAATTTGTCTCGGTGCGTAGATGAACAACTTCAACTGATTTTGACCTGGAGTCAACCCCCTGGGAATACGGACAAGCATTCAAAATTCAAACTTTTTTTACTGTCAAGAACATAGGTATAGGTTGTTGTGGTAGTTGATTTCATCCTGGCTCATCTCATAACAAGAAAAACTCCTTATACAGCTTGACCCTACAATGAACGATTAAAGCTTCCAGCTAACGAACACTATTTTAATTTATCGGTAATATTTATGCTTTGATTTCATATATTATACATTATACAAAACACAAGGTCGATTTTCCATATTTTCGGCCCTTGCACAAGGTGCGCGATCCTTCCTCTTACTGTTACAGCTTGTTTCAGCTGACTTGAGCACACAAGGACATTCCAATGTAATGGTTGAAGTGCAGCAGTGGCGATATTGTAAAGCTGAGGACATGTGCAGACAGAGAGGAGAACAAATTTTTGATTTGACAGCAGCAACAGTAGTGGAAGTAGTAATGCGGAGTAAATGGTAGCGGTGCAGCACAGCAGGTGTTTTTGCTTTGTTTTATTAGTTTCCAGTTTCCACAAAGTTTAATATTTATGTTAGCTAGTTTTACGTAAACAAGCTTACACTTCCCCCTTGAAATAGTGAATTGTCTTTTGGGAATCAAAGTCACGGGTGGCGCATTTCAATCTTTCATATTACCTGTGATAATTTGGATAATGGCGGATACAGTGAGCATTTAAATGTTATTTTTTTCCTGGTTCAAACTAGTTCAAGTGATCATTAATTATTTGTTTACTTATTACATATCTTCAACTGTTCCAGAACTTTCCGGCACTTCAAAATGATGCGGTTCTAAGGGTTGCTACTGGTCGGAAACCACATCGTATTCCGGTGTGGATCATGCGGCAAGCTGGTCGTTATCTGCCTGGTATATGACATGCCTTTATGGCAATTATAAACATTTATTTCAAATTATAAAGTATACATACTTTCATTGTCAAAACTTAATGTTGAATTCATTTACATTCCAATACAGAATTTAGGGAACTCAGGAAGGACCATGACTTTTTTGAAATGGTTCGAAACCCAGAACTGGCAACGGAGATTACGCTTCAGCCAATCAAGCGTTTTGATTTGGATGCAGCGATCATCTTTTCAGACATACTGGTTATTCCGCAGGCCGTGGGAATGGAAGTTCTGATGAAACCTGGCATTGTATGTTATAATAAGTTTTAAATGGCATTTTGTGTTTTTATCTAAACATAATTATTTTCGTTTTCAAGGGTCCAGTTCTTCCTAACCCACTTTGCGGGCCTAACGACGTATACAGGCTAAATTTAGAGCCCGACATTGCACTGGAAACTAAAGGCACTTTAGATGCGATCACGTTGACACGAAAGAGATTGGAAGGAAAAGTTCCGTTGTTTGGTTTTACGGGTGCACCGGTATGTATAAAGTTGCAATGCTAATTTTTACGTTTCATGTCGATAGCAGTCTGTGAATGAATGAAAGATTCTTATTTTCAGTGGACTTTAATGAGCTACATGATTGAAGGAGGCGGAAGTAAGACTTGTTCAAAAGGCAAAGCGTGGCTGTACAAATATCCCCAAGAGTCCGAACAACTTTTGTACGCGCTTAGTGAAATTGCTACTCAATATTTGGTTCTTCAAGTTCAACATGGTGCTCAGATTCTCCAGGTGTTTGAATCTCATGCGGAATATTTATCTCCGGACCTCTTTGCCAAATTCTCGCTACCATATTTAAAGAGGATTGTGGAGCAAACAAAGAAAAGACTGCAACAGCTAGGGCTTCCTGTAGTTCCAATGGTAGTATTCGCCAAAGGTGGTCACTATGCGATAGCTGATCTAAGTTCTACTGATTATGATGTGGTAGGCCTTGACTGGACCGTTAACCCAAAAGTTGCACGGGAGCTTGCTCAGCCTGGAACTGTATTCCAAGGAAATTTGGACCCCGTCGCTTTATTTGATGACATGGTATGTTATCCATCTAAATATAAAATAACTAATTGGGTAAAGTATGAGTGTAGTATTTCTAAGTTACTTTAATTGAATCTTTGTTGTTGTAGCAAGGTGTAGTTGTCAATACGAAAGCAATGATTGAGAAATTTGGGGTCGAAAATTATATTTGCAACCTTGGGCACGGGATTTATCCAGAGACACCGGTGGAATCTGTTCAAGCGTTTGTTGATACTGTTCATTCCATCCCATTGGAGTGATATAACTGCGTGTACAATGATTGTTGAAGTGCTATCTATCGCAACAACTAAAGTGTACATATACAAAACCATATTATATTCCTTTTATTGTAATTAAAAGTCTATCATAATCATGAAAGTATACTACATTTAACAAATGTCGTCTCTTTGAAGCAGTCTAACTTAATTAGAACTCAGCTACTGTTTTTTACGTAACATTCATTAGAGCAAGTCTATTATCACGCACGCATTAGGTCCATTATAAGCATTATATAATTCATGTAAAATTACAATTATACTACTACAAGGAGCACACGCACGCACGCGAGTGAATTTATGCAAGACAAAAAGTCAAAAGTCCATGAAATGATTACATGACTAGTGTATATTATTTTTGCTGTGTAATAGTATCATAATGCCCCAACTCTCAACCTCTAACCATTTTACGTAAACACTAATGCAATACACAAAACAAAATAGATCCACGACATTTTATATCACACAATAATCACAAACATAGTCATATCATCATCATATATAGTAGTGAGGTTGAATATAAATTGTATGTGTATTTCTCCTACAAGGTTCTTAGTCACATGTATTATCCCGTATTCCGAAATGGACTTAAAGCATTGAAGAGATATGATAATATGAATCCAACATAGGTGTATATAATTTTGTTTGTTATGTGTGTAGTATGAACAACTATGAACGTGTGAATTAACATTATTACGTAGCTGTGCAACAACGTAGTAATGATTTACACATGATTGTCTTTGTCTGTGTGTGTGCGTGGGATAACTTCAAAACGGTTTATCCAAATTTGGTATTCATAAGCTTTAAAGGTCTTAGTCTCGAAGTCTATTGAAGTTACGATGGAACTGGAAACTTCAATTTAAAAAAAACTTTAATCTGTAGCAAGTACAAGTGACATATCATTCGATAGCTCTTATTGAGCAACAAAGGAAACAAATGTTTTCAGCACCCACGCACGTCAAAACTCTCAGCTACGTATTTACGTCTTACAGCTTCATTTTATACAACAGAGTAGTATGCTTTCTTGGGTAGTTTCTCGAATTTGAAGGGAAATGACTGGGTAGTACAAGTTTTAGTAAGGATGATTTTACATGCGAAGATCTACAACAATGTAGATTCTACATCCACCAAAAACCTTATCTTATATACGTGGTAGTTTTTGGGGTGGTATAAGACCCAGGCCGATTCATACTTGTGTATATTCATAAATATATTCTTCTAGGCCAGCTAAAATATAGCTAGTTTTATAGAAGAGGAATAATAGCATAAGCAAGCATCATCATATCTTCGGAACCTTTATAACATTGACAATATTGACATTGTATTTCGCTTCCCTTTTTTGTAGGTTGAGCACTTGGGCATTTTTTGCTCCTTTTACTACCCGGAATCTACACAGAAAAGAAATCGATTTTAGTACACACACAACCACACACATATGTAATACACAGCAGTGAGCGACACCAAATAGTTTTGTTGTCTTGTTGATGTTGTTGGCTAAATAATAATAGCACATTTAGTGAAAAATAGCTAAGTCTCATGATATTTCAGTATTATTGATTTTCCTGTTAATATTCAAAAGTGGTTTAATGGTGTGCGAGAGGTGTGTGTAGTGTGTACTCATATTATTAAGTGGGAGTAATTGCAAGGCCAAAAAAAGGGGAAAAATAGAATTCGGAGTTGTCCCAAAGATAAATACTAATACACGGAGAAATTTATGTGTTAGCTCCTTGTTAGATATCTAGGTTAAGTTTTTTTAAGCTTTCATTTAGAAACGTTTCTTTCCTACAAGCAAAGAAGTGATTAGTAGTGTTAGTAGTAATATGAGCATGGGGAAGCTAGTTTAAAATGGATAAGTTAAAAGAGGAATTCTTATCAAATGAAAAGTAGGATAGAATAGTGATAATACCAATAATTATCTATTATATAAGGTAGCAACAGCAAATAATTAATTTTTTTTGCTGTTCGTGGGTATCAGTTTGCTGCAGGACGGGAACTAGGGAGAACAGAGGAAAACAACGTTTAGCTGGACACGTCACTTGTTATTGAGCATATTAGAATATATTAAAAGTAATTAGATTAAAAGTGTGTCGTTATCATCACCGTTGTGATATAATAATAATAATACAAGATGGAGAGAAAAATCAAATTAAAAACTTTCAACCCGTATATCACTTGCAAAATTTGCCGGGGTTATCTGATCGATGCCACAACAGTCACAGAATGTCTTCACACCTGTAAGTTTATTTTATTTTTTCACATCCTATAATTTTATTGTAGCACAGTGTCGGAATGAATGGGTGAAAACTTGTCGAAAACAAGTGGTAATAGTGGCGAAAAGTAATTATAATGTTAACAATTGCCACATTTGTTTTTTCGTTATAGTTTGCAAGAGCTGCTTGGTGAAACATTTGGAGGAAAACAATACCTGCCCAGAGTGCGACATAGTCATTCATCAGTCGCATCCATTACAGTATATCAGTTTCGATAGGACAATGCAAGATATAGTTTACAAATTGGTTCCAAATCTTCAAGAAAGTATGTGAAAAAAAAATCTATGAATCGTATACATAATTGATTTAAATTGTGTCATTGTGTTACAGTGACACAATCACTACATTAATGAAGAATAGGTCCATTGTCTTCCAAGAATTATGCAATACTATAATGCACATTGAAAAAGTTGAAGCTAACTGAGCTACAATATGTTTTAATTTGTACAGATGAAGCAAGAAGAGAAAAAGAATTTTACAAATCAAGAGGTCTGATCTGTCCGAAAGACTTTCCACCAAATATTATGGAACCTGAAGCAGCTACTGTGAAGGAAGAAGCAAACAAACATGCGGAATCCGATTACCATCGCTTGGATGAGCAAGTCAACATTTGCTTGGAGAGTAAGACTGGACCTATGAAGCCACTCAAAAGGAAATTTATCAGGTGTTCATCTCTCGCCACAATTAACCATATGAAGAAATATCTCGCCAAAAAACTATATAACAATTTGGACAAATATAAAGACGTAAGTAAACCATTATAAAAGTTATTTATTCTTCTTGTAAATTATAAATTTAATTGCGAATATTAATTTTCTGATACAGATTGATATTTTGTGCAACGACGAGTTGCTTGGGAAGGATCACACGTTAAAATTTGTATGCGTCACCAGATGGAGATTTCGGGATCCACCACTGAAGCTTCAATATCAGCCAAAAGTAGAAATATAAAGGGGGGATATTAAAAGAAGTCAATGGGCGAGGAAATTTTAACAACATGAGCGCTAACCGTTAACATTCATGACAGTCGTTAAAAAATACTACATTTGACTTCCGAACTTCTTAATAAAATATTTTTATCAATCAAATTATTAGCATGTTTACAATTATTTTTTAAAAAAATAATAAATTGTTTGGTTACTCCGATGATATTGATTCGTGACTTTTGTCAGGTTACTTAAGTACTTGTTCTGCTGAATTCTATTGAGTTTCTTACGTCCAATCGAGAGTTTATTTGTGAGAAACCAATTATCATTGTAAAAAAATATATATTTAAATTTACTACGTTTCTTGTATTTATATTACATATGATTATAAGTCATCTTCCTCTTTACGCTCCGATGAAACGGAAACTACGTCTTAAAGTTTTCCACAAAACATTTGCATATACTATTATAGATCTGTATTCTTTTTTTTACTCTTTTAGTGTCATTGTTGCATTCTGTACTTTTATAATTAATGTTAAATTTTTAACGGCACTTTGAACTTACCGGGTGGAGTCATTTTTATCGAGAATCTTGTTACCTTTTTATTATACAATTTAATGTATCATCCGTGTTAATGTTTGGTTCATGACTACCAGATGTGTATTTACTACAAAGTATAGTTTGCTATAGATTTAACAGTAGAATAGTTTATTCTACTAATGGACTTTTACCTACAGGACTAATATATATATATAATATAACTTTTCTACAGTGCAGAGCTGAGTATAATTTTATTGTCGTGTTACACCACGTAATATAATTTGTATTGTTCTATTATATAATAATGAATCTAAATATGCTCATATAATAGAAGCATAATAAGATTGTTAAAACATTTTTTTTGTCACTGAGAGTGCTCTCTAAATTACACACGCGTAACTAACTATGTGGGCAAGTATGGGCAGCATGAAACAATATGTCTTTATAACTTTATGTCTTTATCTCTTCTCTATGGATGTTTCATTTTTATTCATGTAACATGATTATGTTGAAACGCTGCGAATAAAAGTAATAATAATAATAATAATAATAACTGTACACACACACATAATCTTAATCGATTTTAAAATTTGTGTAAATTTTCCTGTATTTATAGTAGCATTATAGTATTGTCTGAGATATACAAAATATATTATATGTATAAAAAAAAATATTATGCTGTACATCAAAACTGAATGAGCTAATTGAAGATTGCGTCCAAAAGTCATATGAATGTACATTAAAATTGATGGATCAAAGTTAACATTTATTGGAGAGAAAAAAGGAGGTATTTGGAATAAAGGAGTTTTTTCGAAAGTGCTATGCCACATCTTTTGTCTATACTGCAATTTATTATAGTAATTATTATTATTTTTTAATAAAAACATACTTCATTTGCCAAATTGACTGATTATTACGAGGGAATGAGTCAGCAGATGACAGCTTGCACACAACAAAAAAATGCACTGTCGACGTCAACAGTAGCAGAGTAGTAGTTTTTGTGCGTATGGTTGTAAAATTTTGTGACCTGCTGCTGCTGCTCCTATCATCTCATCATCTCATCATGATCGCTTCTTTTGCCACCTACACAGTCATGCAAGTTACAGGCCACACACACAACAAGCATTCTTCTTCTTACACAACAACGCAAATGGAAAACTTACCTTTACACTTTATTACACGTTAGCATTTTGCATCATTGTAAATTGTGTGTGTGTTTGTGTGTATTATGTGTTGGCGTGTGCTGTGCTATTTACTACTACTGCTGCAGAACTTGTTTTATGATATCAAGGTAAACATGTGATTTGTTTTGATGTGGCATTCTAGAATAAAAAAGTTGGGAAAAAACCTTCAAAAAATAGTCTTATTAAATTTTCATATTTAAATCCGAGAAAAAAACTGATCTGCGGCTACATGTTGTGGGGTTTTCATTTGAGTAGGTTTTGGTGTAGGTTTATCTATCAGAAAAAGGATATCTACTTCTACTATTTAGTTTTTTCAAAATTGAATATGTGCCTACTTGAAAGGATAAAATCAGCTGCGAGTTTGACATTTGGGATATTTCTATAGTTTTTTTACGTCTTCAAAAATTTAAAGCAGCTAAAAAAAAGGAAAAAAAATTACTTGTGAAATAATTTATATGAGTAGCAACAGTGGAAAGATGGAGGGGATGGGTGGGGATGGCAACCCTATGCCATCATCCCCTCATGGTAATCCCTATGATATTAATGGAACCAACTTTATACCCGAAAAATTCATCAAGAAAATAATTTCGGTATGCTTTTAAATATAAACAAGCAGTGTTTAAGTACATATGATAGTTATAGATTTATTGCAATTATACCTTATTGTGACGTTACAGGAATATTCCCTAAATAAATTGATCGAAACGGAGTCTAGCCTTATACGCCAAATTCAAGACTTGGATTCCGACATGCAGACATTAGTTTATGAAAATTACAACAAGTTCATCTTGGCGACAGATACCATTAGAAAAATGAAAACGGATTTTCGGGAAATGGAAGATAGAATGGCCTTGCTTTCAAAAAATATTGCTATGATTACAGAAAACTCGGCAAATGTTTGCAATAGCTTGAAGGTAATATTTAATACGTAAACTAAATGTGTGAAATGTTTGATGTTCGTGCAAAATTAAATTTCGTTATGATTGTTATATTTTTTTTCAATTAATAGGAAAAAAGGGATAAAGTTAGTCGACTCTCTGGAATTAACGATCTTCTTAAAAAGCTCAAGTTCCTGTTTGAACTTCCCAATAAATTGAAGCATTTTTACGAGGATAGTAACTATGAAGAAGCCGTAAAATGCTACCTAAACGGTGTTCAGTTTGTAAACGAATTCAAGAGATTCCCAAGTTTAGAAGCCATTAAAGGGGACTGCCAACATATAGTCAAGAAAATAACAGTTGATTTGTATAAGGATTTTGAGGATGAGGAGGTAGATTTTGTGTAAAATTACGAAGACATTCCAGGTTTACAACTATTCTGTTTATAATATTTTCCTGCTAATACTTAAATTATAGAAATCTTCGCAAGATCTTACAAGAAACGTGTCTTTACTCTTGAGTCTTGGGGAGTCACCAGAAGAGCTGGGCCGACGACTCCTGGACAACGCCTTACCTAAACTTAAGCAAAATTTGGAAAGTATTAAAGTTGCTGACTCGCCAAACGTAAGTACTTTTGGAAATATAAGAAATGCATTCTTTTGGTGAGCAAGTAATTTCAACCCTCATATATTTATAAAATATATATTTTCTCTTTTTAATTGTCGTAGGTTCCGCTCGAGGAATTTATGGAACTTGGATGTGGGATCTTTCTGAGCAATCTGAGTTTAGTCATTGCCTCCTTCTCTCAAGCCTTCATTCAAACAACAGAGTGAGTTGATTTTTATACAATCAAATGCAACATCTTGAAATTGTTTCCATTTTAATTTAATATTCGTGAAAAATTTATTCAACTATTTACGTAGACTTGATGAGACCTCGCGTTTAGGATCCCAAGAAATGTTAAAAATATTTACAGTAAACCTTATGAATGACTTTATGTTAATAATGGAGCATCGTTTAACGTCGGAGGATGAGCTGAATAATATCCAAGCTGCTGAGCAACGCGATGAGTTGATTAAAGCGCTGGATCGCTTGTATCGCAGGCTAATGGCAATGGGCACGCTAATGCCCAATACTGATTTTGCCCCGTAAGCAAATAAATGACAGAACCAGTGACTGTTTGGTATTTTTAATCGTTTAAATAATCTTTAAGTAACTTATTCTTTTTTGTAGGTGTGGTCTAGATCTAACATTCCGTGTGGCTAAGTTGGATGCTGAACTAAGCCTTGAGCGTATTAAATCATCATTCGAAAAGGCCGTGAAAGACTCAAGTGTGGAATTGTCCTCACATCCTGGCTCATCCCAGGAAATTTTGGGTTCCATTCTGGCCACTCTTGTTCTTCAAATGAAGTCCAGCCTTACAAAATTGCAGGAGTTTTGTCGTGGGGACTTGCAGTTTGCACAGAATTCAGAGTTCCGTCAAAAGATGGCAGTTTTAAGTGTTCGAGAGGGATTAGTTGTAGCCGTATTTAAATATTTGGCAGATTTTGGAAAGAACCTGATACAAGACGAACAATACAGTAATCTCACATGGTTACTTTTGGCCAAGCTCTACTTGGATATTGAGATTGGCACAATAGAGTTCATGGTGAACTCTGTGGAGACAAAGTTTGACATTCGACGGGAAAAGAAAAGTCAACTACAAGTATACAAATTAACCAACGTGTCTTCACTAACCACAGCTTTAAATGAAACTGCAAAGGCGCTAGTCAAGGAGTTTGTATCCTGTCAAGGGAATTATATTTCAGAACTGATGAAATCAGCAGTATTACGAAATGATCTTATGGCGATCTACAATGATCCCAGGAGCCCCAGTAAGCAAATGAAGCAAGTTATTGAAGTGCTCACTACTTTGGAAAAGCAGGTGGATTCCATATTTCCCGATTCTGATTCTTCAACCTTTATGAAAAGTGAAAGGTCATCAGACTCCTCTAGAAGATCAGTTAGTACTACAGGCGGCAGAGGACCATCCAGACCATCCGTGTGGTCAGGCTTCAACCCCAATATGGCATCAAATATTCAAAAGCTGTTCTGTGAAAAGGTCGAAATTTTTGGACACGTTGAGCTTCACAAAAGTGATATTATGATGGCCGTTGTAAAAATTGGATTGAGGGTAAGCATTACTTCTGCAAATGTAGAGATGCTTTTAATACAAACACCATTTGAATGAAAAACTAATTTCTTCTTTAAAAAAATCTTTTTCAGGCTTTGCTGGAATGTATGCGCCAGAAGACTTTATGTAATTATGGTCTCCGTCAAATCCAAGTGGATGTTCTCTACCTTCAAATGTATTTGTGGCGATTTGTCAACAACGAAAGCTTTTTGTATTCCTTACTTGATGAAATATTGGCAAGTTCTATCCAGCGATGTGTAAATCCTTCCTTACTGGAGGCGTCCGTTGTTGAGTCCCTAGCAGAGAAATGATCTCAGCATAAAAAATGACTTGTAGTAATAACTACGATTGCAATGCCTTCAAGTGTAATCAAACAAGTTTTCTTAAATACGTGTATTTTTTAAGTTAATCTTGTATTTAATGTGGTAACTTGTATTTACGATAATCCAATACATAGTCACGTGTACTAATACTAATAAACAATCATGCAATACAAAAATAATACAAACCTTGGTGGGTGTACGTACACATATTTTTTCAGTAAATAAATTCTCAAACTATCTTTGTCATTTATTTAAAAGTTTTCTCAAAATCATATATAGCTGATTAAAAAGTTGCCAGCTCATGCAGCATATCATGATTAGGAATTATCCAGTCCTAAATAGGTATTCTCACTTTGCCCCATTGCTTGAAAGCAAATAATTGTACCAGTATTTCATTGATGTGTGTTCACAATACAGTGTACATTCCAGGTCAGAAATGATTTCAATGAATGGTAGCGACAATTTCAAGTAAATTGGGAACGTAAAGTTTAAAAAAAAAAAAGTTAACGCCACAACAAGTGTGTGCCGTTATTTCATTTCAATGTGAACTAGCGCACGCTAATTTTTTATGTCGTATATATTTTTATACTTCATAACAAGGCGTCGTTCTAAAAGTTTCTCCTTTATAGTTAGTCTCAATGAATTGACACGTATCGACGTATCCCCTACGAAGGTATTCTCTACACATACAAAAAAATAACTTTTTATTTGCTAACATACTACTATATAGAGCATATAATCATAATCATTTATTAGCTCCAAAAATGCTGAATCTGTCAGTTCTTTATGTTCAAAATAATGGTGTTGGTATTGTAGGTAGTTGTAGAAATACGATATAGCTTGTCTTCAGCAGAGGGATATATATATATATATGGCTTGTCGTAATCAATGATGAATATTCAATCAGTGGAACACCTGTGGCATATGTTCTTCTGTCTGTTTTCTGCTGCCAAGCATACCGCACGAAAAAAATAATAAAATAAAATCTGCTGGTGTGTGTGTGTCTGTGTGTTTGGGGTTATGGTGGTGGTGGCTGCTTGATTGTATAAGAAACACATTTGATTTGGATTCTTATAAGTCGTATAATACTTGTTTGAAAAAAAAAACTTGTCTATATCCCCACACACGGGAGTTTTATAATGCCCCTATTATTCCCCATCCTCTCACTCATCGGCATCATCCCCTGACATTATATCCATTGGAAAGCAGATTGTTGCTCGTATTCATCTCTAACTTAACGTCATTATTATAACGATTGCATTGCAGTTAATAATGAATTCACACTCACTCACTGATTTGTAGCGGCGGCATCTCCTTCCCTGCTTACAAATATGTTTCATATTTAAGAACTTACATATATATGTGTATGTATATTTATTATCAACAGTACAGAAGATGTTTGTTCATTCCATTTTTTAAAAACTCTACTGTCATGTCATCATGATAAAATTCATGCAGCCTGCCAAAAAAAATGTTGTGTAGAAAATTGCTGTTAAACTGTTAAACTAACCCAACCGAGCCCCCCTGCTTAAAGATGTTATTATATATTGCCTATCCTCCTAATTAGCTTAAATTTTACAACAGGATGATGACACGATGCTATTACACACAATGAACCACGCAACATTTATCACGGGACGAAATAAGCATTTAATTGTTATTTGTTTTTAAAGAGATGAATGGCATTTCCTTTAAAACAACACACACACATGAGCGATTACTAGGATTATTAAGCCACGCCTATTATTCCTGTGTATTCATTTGTGTGTATCAACATCCGAATCCCAATTATCATATAATATATTATATTGCACGTCAAATTGCAATTCAAAACGTGACTAATAACACTAACTGTAACGGATAAAGAAGAAACCGAATCTGTTGTAGAGCGATGCCTGTGACCGCAACTCTCTCTCTCTCTCTTGTATGAATTTTCACGTTATTATTACCGACTTTTAATACTTCCATCCAAAAAAACTTATAAAAATCTAATAAGGCAACAAGCAAGAACGGTAAGGTGTGTGCGCACACTCATATCTGCCGCACAGGTAAAATATATATATTAAAAAATGGGAAGGAGGAGTGAGCAACAGTTACATATTATTATTTATTTGCTACTTTGTTGCCTTATTGAATGCTTTCCCATCCATTTTTTCTCAATCATTCAGTTGTAATTTTTTTTTACTAATGATTATATACATAAGCCATAATGCTAAAAACCTTCTTCATGAATACTGTGGTTGCTTTTACGAACCAAGCTCTCTCAATAATATATTATGGCTTACTCCTAAACACACTTTTGTTCTTTCGTTTTTTTTAAATCTCTCTCTCCATATCCTCTTCATTTTCAAATAGAATCCAATACCCTACTACTAGCTTGCTATATATACTTTTAATCATGAAGCGATGATGTTAAAAGATATTATTATATGATTAATATATTATTATTATGGCATCATCATCATGAGCATCACACTCATGATATTTAATACATTCATACATCATTACCTGTTGTTTAGCAAAAAATGTATTAAATGATAGAAAACACTTTTATTAAATAATCGTCTTTGCTATCACGACCGTGTACCATTTCCAGTGGAAAAGAATGTTAGTCGAGGTTGAGGGTTTCAGTTGGGAACAGAAAGGAAAAACAGGAGGTATACATGATACGCTTGCTAAATATATATTTCTTTCTCACATCTTCCTACGTTTCCACACAATTTTTTTTTTGATTTTGCAGTGGAACACAAGTTGTTGTGAATTCAGCTTTTGTCACTTTGTTTCCAAGTTTATTTCAACAGGCAAGTTTAAAAAACCAAATATTTACTGGAGGAACCCAATCCACTTCATTGTCATTGAAGACTTCTCAGAAAAACCATCCAGACAATCAAGCTGAGGCCGTCTTCCCTGATCACATCTTTTGGTCATCGTTTTAAAACTATCAGCCCTTAACAACCTCACCCTCATCAGTGGAATACGGACTGCGCATGGAAATAAGCAGTTTACAAACTGTGATTTAAAAAAATAATAACACAGATATCCTCTCTGGTTTGTGACCGTTCTAATGGGCATTACAATTTTTGACACTGTGCTCGTGAGTTCGTTCACAAACCAAAATATCTGTAGAAACTCATCACTTATCAAATCACACTTCATATTTTCCACATCATCATCATCATCCATCCACTTTTCTCCAACTAACCCGCCGACCAGCAGCAGCAGCACCATGAAAAAGTAGAAACAATATGCATCTTGCTACTACTCAAACAGGATGGTCACCCTTCTCCATATTTCAACTGTTGCATGTGCATTGGTCAGTCAGCAAACGCTCAGCATGGCGAACACGGTACCCAAAAAAACCAATATGGAGGACAAGAAAAAAAGTAAGTTGTCTCGTTTAGATTTGAGACGAGTAGTAGTAGTACCTTTTTCCTTATTCAAGGAAGCATAATAATAATGTATGTTAGTACACATGTAATGATGCATTTACGTTAAAG
>JAHZNC010003720.1:0-11613 GCA_027744095.1 Zhuqinia jingwanae | reverse complement strand
TTCTCTCTAGTAAGTCGTAGCAGCGCTTTTAGTCAAACTTGATTTGAATAACTTTCAGACAAGCAAAGAAAAAAGTGTATGAATGTCGAGTCGAGCCATTCTTGCTACATTTTCACGGATTGTGCTTATTGTTTTTAATTCAGAATGCATAATATATTCAAGAATTTGTCTTAACTTTTCCATTCACTGTTTTATTTTCAACAGGCGGAACCTCTGATATATAAAAATTGCAGAAAGCGTGAAAGGTTTTAAAATCTTTCTATAATATTTGGTGACAGAAAGCACATGATTTTAAGAGTTTCTGGGAAATAAAATTTTAACATGGAAAAAACATTTATAGGTATATATATATATTTTGGAGTCTTTCATTTTATATTCCTGTGAAATGTTGAAGATGCATTAATTTTTTTTAAATGCAAGCCCGATGACGGAAGACAGGTTTCAATGAAGTGAAATACTTTATTTTGCACTATGTGCTTTTCAAATCCTTCGAATTGAAATAGCTGGTTTCCCCAATTTTGGTACTGTGCCATGTCTACAAAGTTATATCTCTACCATGACTTTACCTGTGATGCTCACCTTACATTTATGTACGTGACGATTATGAATGAAAATACACGTGTGCATGTGCACAACTTGATAAGGTATAAGAGAGAGAGAGAGAGAGAGAGAGAGAGAGAGAGAAGCCTATGCTCTGCAATAATCTTGCCTACATGTTCTCTTTGATGATTATATGCCGACGAGTGTTTTATGCTTATCTCGCTTCTTTTATGTATTTTTTCCCTTATAACAATTTGTTAAGACACAACTAATCTCTTCCTATATATTTTTTTTTGTAAATATCCTACACAGGGTCGATGAGAAGCTTATTGTCAAAGTGTCCGACAGCGCATTGTCACGTGACTTATTTCCTGATGACTATCACTGGGTGGCTGAGGCGGAGAATACCGCTGTCAAATGGATGCCACCAGAAGCCATTGTTCAACCACGTTCCTCTGCTGCAGCCGATATGGTAATAAGGAGTTTAGAGATTATATGTACTGATTAGAGTTTTTTTTCTTGTTTCTTCAATGCTTCTTGATTGACGATTTAATCCTGAAACAAATAAACTGCAAGCGTCACCCTTTCTCCTTTTGCTCAATCACAAGTGCAAATCCTCTCTTATTTAATAAAATGTTGCATATTTCGATATCGGTTTATTACTAAAAACCCCTCCGTTCTTAAATGTTTTGTAGTGGTCATTTGGAGTTTTACTTTGGGAGTTGGCAACGTTGGCTCAACAGCCGTACTCGGAAATCGATCATTCGGATCTTTTTTCATTCTTGAAAATGGGATATCGTCTCTCTCAACCTGTCAATTGTCCTGATGAACTGTAAGTTTCGTAAAATTATTGTGTTCATAAGTGCGTGACTTTACAATACTAAATGTACGTGTAATATTCTTTCATGTTTAAATTCTTTCATCTTTTTGTGCACCCACACAGATATGCCTCCATGACGAGATGCTGGACTTGGGATCCGGATGATCGCCCAAAGTGGTCTCAGATCTCCCCAGAATTACAAGCTTTATATGCACAATTAGCCCAATATGTTTGACATGAGGATTTGGGGATCTCAGCCCCAATTGAACCAGGTTGCACTTGTGAGGATATTGGTTCGGATTTGTAAATATCATATACCTTTACAGCTTGGTTCAAGACCTCAAATGTCGACATTTTTCTGCGTACTCGTGTTTACTTTGTTGGAAAGTATCAGTCACTTTGGATATTTAAATTTAACATTTTTAAATGGTATAATAATCGCAATATACATAATTTAGTGGTTAAAAAATGACAATTGAAGGACAGATCAGATTAGATACATGAGCTATTACATTCGTTTTTCATCGTACATAATAATATATTAATAATTATGCGTAGGTGACAAAGGGAATCTTGACATTTTTTGTACAATTTGAAGAGTGTAAATAATCCATGTAAAATATACATCAATAATCTATTAGTAACACCTCAACTCTTTCACGATGCATATAAGTAACATAGTATTGCATATTTAATTTATTCAACATTTTTTATTTAATATGCTTATTTTTTATTTTGTGGCTCGTGTATTTATAAAATGTTATGAAAGCTGCAAATGTGTATGTGTTGATGTTTTTGACGTTACTTGTGATAAACGATATGAAATATTTATACTGTACATAGATACAACACACACACACAATATAATATACAGATGTAATGTAATAGTAACATTTTTTGTGTACATGAAGCTATATACTAATAGCTTGTCATTAACAATTTTGCAGTATGTATAGCGCATTTGATGTTACACTTAACTCTAAAATATTATCCATTTATTATGATGCATAAAATTTTCACCGGTATTCATTGTAATAGTAATAGTAATATATACATAGTAAATAAATAAAATGTAATAAGATGTCTAGCAAATAGTAATGCATTTTTCACCATCATCGGATCTAAATAAAATAATACGAAACTTTAAAATTGTTGAATTCACTGAATCATGTTATTCTATTATTTTTTCATTCATCCACTCTGGCAATGTAAATATATGGCATCCTAATTGAAAAAAAAATCTCGAAAATTTTATCCCAAAAACATTCTCAAACCCAAGCATGAAGTGTGTGCGTAGAACGTTGTTGATTTTTCAAGAGAAACTCTGGAAATCACTGTACATGTATTATTCCACAGACAAAGCTTTCTCATCTCAAATTATTATGTTATCCATTTTACGTACGCGTCCTCTCCAATTTTATTCCCGTATCATTGAGTATCACATCTTAAAACATTGTTGACGGTGGTAGGGGGTTGGTAACATTGCATCTTTGCCATACGACGAGGCATGCAAACATTTTGACGATGAAGCAAAACAGAAGGACAGAAAAAAACGAGTTTTCTTCATTTCTCCCTTAATAAAAATAAGGTTGCGTTTATGCTTTGCTGATGCATTTTCCGGGGAAAATAATGCGGGAAGGGGGAAAATAGGTATAATACAATGCAGTTTGTGCTCTTCCTTGCGTTCGTAAAATACTATATCTATATGCAGTACGGCGTAAATCACATTAAACATTGCATATTATATATAGTGCATTTATTCTGAACCGGTATACCTATATGAATGTATATAATTTATCAATGTATAAAAGACCGTTTTTGTGAAAATTGTTTGCTCTGAGACGAATTGTCTTGAAATTAGAAAGCATTCATGGAACATAAATACAATATCCCTATAATATGCTTTCTTTCACCAACTCCAATTTTACATTTTATACATACCTACTTTGTTTACCAAACCATTGCATTGTGCCATCGTAATATATTTTCTTGAGTGCAACTCTCGAGAGCAAATCAAATGAGATTATTATAGTTTGGCAGGTGTTATTTTTCCAACGACGAGCTGTTATTTTTCTGGAGTTTGTCCTTTAGAGTAATCTTTTTTTTACAATGCATGTGAATGGGGAGCTGAAAAATGATGTCGATGATGATGATGATAGGGGAAATTGATTTTTTTATCTGTGAGAGTTGGAGTCATGGTATGCCTGCATGAATTTAGGTTTCTTTTTAATAAAAGTAGTTATTTGACAAAAACGATGCCACAATGAACTGTGGAACGCCGAATACAAAACAAATATTTACAAAATGGTCCTTGAAAATCTGGGAAAAAATTCTTCTTGAAACCGTCACAATAATAATAAAATATATAGTATAGCATCATGTATCATGTATGACAAAAGTGGTATTTTATTGCATCTTCTTGGTACAAAGATTTGGCTGACAAATTGAAGTACCACAACTTGAAGTCACATTGAAAAAGCAAGTGAAATTGTAATTTCAATTTAAACTATTTCAAATGTTTACAGTTGATACAAAGATTTTTATTGTTGTTACTAGACATTAATTTTACAGGAATTAGTCATTTTAATTGCAAAGCTCAATATCTTGGAATCGTAATGAAACAGTTTTAGGCACAGGAATATCTACACCGTAGTTCACTCGAAATCTCAAGGATCTCTCTTCTCCAGCCTGTAAGCGTTCATCACCTTCTTTGTTAACAATTTCTGCCCACGTTTCTCCTCTAACATAACTGACGTAGCCTTGCCATACCTGAAAAATAATTTATACATTTACAAGACACATAATATATGTATGTAGTTTACACTTTGGCCTCAATGGATGTGAATATATTGTGCGGATATATAAATAATAATAGCATCTTAATTACCCCAACTCCCGTAAAGTTTTGATCAAAGGTCAATGTAAGTGTCCATCCCAAGTCACCTGTGGACACGGGCACGGTGTAATTGATTTGCGCAAGGTAGCTCAATACACCCTGAGATTCTTTAAAAATGACATCAGAGCAGTCGAGCCCTACCGAAACTGCAATGATGCTGGCTATAAGAACCGAAATTGCAACTCTGTTCATATTTGCAGGTGAGTTTTTCCCAGTAATTCAGTATTGAAGATTATGATAAGCTCAAGCTACCACCAGAGTGATTGATAAAACGTCCAGGTTGTTTGAATGTCTGACTATTCATATTTTGCGGAAGGACTGATTTATATAGTTCCGGAATAAATGATCATTGTCTATGAAATGCTAATAATACATCAAGTGTTCACGTGAAGGTCACCCCTTATTGATTTTTGGATACTCTCTGCCTGTATATTTGGAACGATGAACTGTCCGCAAATACATAAATCGTGTGAATTCTGTCAGTAGTCGTGTGTGAATATTGATCATGGATAAAACATGACCTTCACTGATAAAGTTCTTCATTGATAGCCCATTAAATTGTTATTGTTACGTAATTTATGGGATGAGAAGGTTTTATTGCTGCTACATTTTATCATTTTTTAATTCAATATCGATAATGTCAAAGACACATGTGCGCATTAGCAAGTCCGTAATTAGGTATTCTATAGTTTCATGATTCCCAACCACTTGCGACTCAAATCGACATAATTACCAATAATAAATGACAATCGTAAATCATGATGCATTAACTGTTTTTTGCTGACCTGTCAAATACACTTCACAAACAATGCTGAGCGATGTTGAAACTGCCTCGCATTTAAACCCATTAGTTTTGACGATAGACCTCATCATGTGTTCATGGCGTTTGCATAAGTATATCCATTTAATTTGAATTCAAACCCTATCTCAGCATTCAATATCATTTTAACTTTTTGTAAACTCGTTATGATTTAAAAGTGATGTGAAAAAAAACCGTGCACTTGTAATCAAACAATAAGAACTCGTTCATCCAAAAACAGATTTATGGACTGGGATCTGGATCATAACGAGTTAACGATGTATGTAGCAGCGCTGTTCTCCTGTTTTGGCTGCATGCTCAAATAATAAAGGCACAAAAACATACAAACAATCTCTGAGATCACTTTTTGGCCCTAAGTGCCCAGCAGCACCCTATCCGCTTTTGCATGTTGCCTGCTGCAAACCAAAGCATATCGTCATCATAAATTTCTTTCCTGCAACCTCCCTGGCATACGGTTGCATTATGGTCGGTACTTGAGTAAACCGATTTTATATATCTGCCTTAAGTAATGATCATGGCAAAAACCACGCTGCCAAAGTAAGAAGACATCCCGTCGTCTCGCCAGCCAGCCCGACTCCTGTTCACTCCATTTACTTTTTACCCCTCGCCGTAGACAGTAGAAATATAGAAACATTCACGCATTTCTCACAATTTATCAAAGCAAAGCAACCATGCACTCTACGCACAAACATACAACATAAACATACAAATCATGAAATGAAATAAACTTTTATGCGACTTTGGTCTAGTTTATGGTTTATTATACAGTGTGCGCGTCCTTTCTCCCAAAAAGTTGGCGATTCAAAAAAAAGAAGAAATTCTTACTCAGAATGCATCATAACATAAACAATGTTTTTTATGGAGGAAATGGTGAAAAAGACTAGTAGTAGTAGTGGGGCCGCATACTGTGTTACTTGTATTTACTTGAAAAGCAATGACACTTTTACCGGCAAGTGGGTAATTTCTTAGTAAAAGTGTGTTTTTGGCAGTAGGGATACCTATATTATATGATATTGCAAGAATGAAGAGTTCGGTTGGGGTGCATTAAGATTACTCTTCTTTTTTTATGAAAGCATGCTTCTCAAAGAGTTTTGTATCATTCATTATCCGACGCTATTTACTGATGTATCCAAGCAAAGTGGTAAGCAAAGCAAATGATGTCACTAGAAAGCTACAACACTCCGAATCAACACAGAAACAATGCACCGAGATATGTAGATGTAAAGTTCTTGTTGCATTTTGATCATGGGTTTCCACTATTTAATCTGTCCTTATGTTTGTAGGCTAGTATGTAGTACTCTACATACATAGAATGTTGTTTCCCCCGATAATATCATACTATAAGGTCTCACCAAAAAAATTTAATATTAATATATTACACAAATACTTTTATGTGAAAAAAATTGAATGAAGATGGAAATAGGTACCGTACGTATACGCTGTTACGGTAAGTGACCAAGGATAATGCAGTGTTTTGGATGCTTACGCGTTGCACCAACGAGCCGGAACCTGTAAAACTATTTATCATCGGGGTGTTACTTCGATCTATTTTAGGGTTGACAGACTGAACCGGAAAATGCATAATGCGGGGCCAGCATTCACATTGTTGCTACTGCACTTTTCATTTCACATGCACAACCTGCTTTATACCATCATCTTCCTTGGTTCATCCCACAGAATAAATGGTAGTAAGTGGAAATGTGAATCACTTGTGCGAATGCATTTTATAAATAACAATAATTTAATATTATTTCCCTTTGAATATAGTAACTGTTATTATTCGCGTGTGTATATAATGAATGCATTAGTACTCATATTTCATTTTGTACATGAATCTGATTCTGCTTCCAAGATCTGTAATCTGTACAACGTATATTTGTAACGAACACCACAAATATGATAAAAGTACTATATGGTTCAATATTAATTACATTGGTTAGTTAGTAGGAGTTAGGAGTAGAATGCAGACATAGGTCTGTAACTTCTCATGATGTGGTTGTGCACTATATGCACAGTTTCAATGTGTAATTTTGCACGCCAATAATATAACCAAAACCGGATGTGGTGTCGTACGATGTCTCTGGCGGAAGGCTGCAAAATATGTGGTTTAATGACGGATTAACTCTCTATTTTTGTCATTTCATCAACTCGATATTAATAGAGTATTGCAATCATGATAACTCTTCTTATATAATCGATACGTAAAAACATCTCTTAAAAAGTTTCGAAATGTTGTCAACTGCTAAACCAGTATATTCTTTTTTAATTGAAAGAAATATTCTCATTTATTTACTACTACTTTATGACATTCATCCTATCCCCGCCACTGGTAC
This sequence comes from Zhuqinia jingwanae, assembly GCA_027744095.1. NCBI lineage: Eukaryota > Metazoa > Arthropoda > Collembola > Entomobryomorpha > Paronellidae > Zhuqinia > Zhuqinia jingwanae. The sequence continues at coordinate 4,204 of JAHZNC010003720.1, read as the reverse complement.
AGTATTGGATAAATGTGACATCGCAACCGCACTACACTTTGAGCCTTCTAACATTGATGTAAACCTCTGTGAGCTATGTAAGTAAAATAAGACAATCAAGTGTAATCTTTTTTAAATTATTTAGAGATAACATTGCAATGCTTGTTTGGGATTAAGGGGTTTGTCTTGCCGAAGAATTAAGCAACAGGAATACGTCCGCAATAAAGTTGCCTCCACTTTTTGATAAGGACGAACTTAATCAAACAGACTCCTGCCAACCATACAAGCTGGGCTTATATCAGGTGTGAAATGATGGATACACATTATTGAGAACAAAATTCCGTTTTAGTTTATGAGTAAGCTTTTGTTAAATTCAACGGGATTTTGATATAGATACCTACTGATTGGTGCAAGTCCGAAAATGACAAACAATTTGGAAACTGTAATCTAAATGGATGTCAACTTGATTGTTCTAGTATGCAAAAAAAACTGCACGTTGTACGCATCATGTAATATGTCCAATTACTATAAATATTTTAATTTATGTATGCATCAAAATCCTAATTTTAGAACTTTTGGATGATGATATCACTGATGACATAGAATGCATCCAAACCATATATAAACTTCATGGCTTTAGTCCGAATATATGGCCTCCAACTAATGTGGAGAGGTGTCAGCGCAGAATTCATAATAAACGAGATTGGAATATTACAGAATGCTTGACTGATGCTGGTGCGATTTAGAAAAATTGCTGTGATTTCAGCATTATGTAAATCAAATGTTTTAACAATAATTATTAACTTCATTTGTGGTGGCATAATTTTAACAAGATAAAAGACGTAAAAAGAGGCGACTAACGTCCATTCCATTATGGAGTGCCTTACTAATTGTGGCAATTTCCTGCTTGTGCGTCTTTGTCGCGACCTATTTTTTCTACTTATACCGTCGAAATAGTGTTGTATGTAAGGAATAATGTTTATAATAGGTAATATATAAAATATGAGATATTCTTACAGTAATAATTAAACAACTTATAAATAACATACCCACTGCAGACAATCCTCTCATCTCTGGATATCAAACACTTTAAGTTTGGTAGAAGAAACTCTTCACTGTCACAACCTCTTCGTTCCATAAGAACAAGCGAACTGATTCAAGACACATTTATAGATGAACCGTATAACGCTGGCTATGAAATTTCTTCGACTCAGTTTGCTATTGGTAGTGATAATAATAATTATTAATTACCTATATATTATAATATTGAATAGCAATCATAAAATAAAATTTATTTGCAATTGTGGATTATTTCATCAGATTATAACAAATGTCTTGGATCAGGAGCGTATGGCGTGGTGTACAAAGCGTTGTGTAAAGGAAAGGTTGTTGCTGCCAAAACAGTAAAACCAAATGCAACCAAAGACTACTTGCAGTCTTTGCTCGGGGAAATAAAAATATTGTCTCATATCGGCAGGCATGATTTTATCGTTAACCTTGAAGGAGCCTTCACCAAAGACCTTAGGAAAGGTTAGCTTTACGAATTTACATACAAATTTATACTATTTGATATTTTTAATCAGTGATTATTAAAAAAAAATTATGCATATTCCATAGGTACTTTGTACGTATTTACGGAATTCTGTGGTTTAGGAAATTTAGAAAAGTTTTTAAGGTTGAATCGCAAGAATTACGTCCATGTTGAACAATTTGAAGTCGATGATTCAAATGCTGACTTCGAAGGCGCTGCGCAGAACTCGTAAGAATTAAATGTTTGTAATGTTGGCAGATACTTCGAAATTTTAACTTTTAAGTTAAGGGTATTTGAAGTCGATGATTCAAATGCTGACTTCGAAGGCGCTGCGCAGAACTCGTAAGAATTAAATGTTTGTAATGTTGGCAGATACTTCGAAATTTTAACTTTTAAGTTATGGGTTAACCCCTTCATAAAAATTGTGCCAGTTTCAACAACATTGTCAATAATTTAGCATTTCAACAAAGTTATTTTACAGGTAGGCATGAATAACGAATTCTCTTTAACAAAAAATTATGCCCTTTACCTTACAGGCAAAGCAGACACTTGACCATGAAGCATTTACTACAATACTCACATCAGATAGCAAAAGGCATGGAATTTCTTTCAAGCAAACAGGTAACGAGCTCATACAATTGATTACAGTGTGTATTTTCACTAGAGTAAAGGGGTTACATTTCGCACTGAATGAACAATTCTTCTAAAAAGTAACATGCATAATATTTTTTCACTTTAAAATCTTTACTAGTACTTTTATTCATTGTGGTAGCATCTGCAGTACGTTTTGATATGCTTGCCTTGTAATAATAAGCTGATCTCATTCCATCTTTAGGTGAAATTATACGGTTATATAAACTATATTAAAAAGAAAGAGGTAAAAATTGTTAACATTTAGTAAGCAAATACGATACATAATACATATATATTTATACACCATTTTGTATTTTACAAAAAGGCGGTTTCGAAAGCAAGCATAACGAGTTTGCAGTTTTTATACAAAAAAATTAATAGCCGTTCCAATATTTTATGAAACCACTAGGAACCCTTACCTTGGCGTTGGATGGCAGTAGAATCCTTGAGAGAAATGAATTTCTCCACAGCTTCCGATGCATGGATGTATGGAGTTCTTTTGTTTGAGGTATACGCATGAACATGAAATGCCATCCTCGGTGCACTGAACCATACAAATTGTAATATAGCCTTTATGATGTGTATTCTCTACTGGCCATTTAGATATTTTCCCTTGGAGAAATGCCATATCCTGGCTTATCCTGGAGCTTGGAATTCGTGAACAACTTGGAAAACGGATTCCGAATGCTGAGACCAAAACATGCTCCAGATAATGTGTGCGTAATTAGAGTACTCCTAACAATATGCTATATGTCTAGGAAAATCGTTCATATTATTAAACATATTCTGTAAAATAACCTTATTCTGAACTAATACTATGTGTGTGCTGTTCCTTAAGTTTCTATTTTATGTGTGTCTGCAGGTATCAGGAAGTCATGCTAAAATGTTGGGAAACGACTCCCACCCAACGGCCTTCTTTCTCAGATTTGTCAAACTATTTCTACGAAGCATTGCATAAAATTACAGCAAGAGTAAGATACAACAAACCTTGTATTATTTACTTTAATTTGAAATAGCCATTTTGTATCAGCACATTTTGCTTGTACATGTGTAATTAGGACTACACAGAGCTTGTGGTTGGAGATGTAGACCCCACTGTGAGCCGAATGGAGGAGAAATAATTGAAAATCATTTGACCAATCAACGCTCTCGTTACAAGTGGGCTAAACTATATTTTAATGCTGGTAAACCTATACTATTATTTATATAAATTCTAGATTTGATCTACATGTTTTTTTTTATTGAATAATACGGAGGAGAATTGGAGAAATGTGTTTTTACATGTTAAATAAATTTGTTTATAAACTGTGAGCAAATACAAAGGAGACAAGTACGAGTTAGAGCTAGTTTCTTGCAGTTTTTCAGTTTTTTTTGCACTAATCATTTTAAACGATATAACCCTAATCATCGTTCCCCAAATTGAGAAATTCTTTTACATTAAATTATTCATTCATTTAATTGTAAAATGTAGGGATAAAAGGGAAAATATGAAAGTACCCTTTAAACGCTTATGAAATACAATCAAAAGCAATTAATTTTACATGCAAGTATGCGTAGTAATGTAGATAGGCAACATTCCAATGCATCTTTGTAGAGGGGAGGGTAAGTTTGGTTTCGCAGCAATATCTCTTGAAAACTTTGGAGAGGTTGCAAGTGGCACGGCAAGCAATGATAGTGCACCAGCACAAAAGAAATGAACGCCTAAACTATTATTCCTGTGCGTAAAGCATTTAATGGATAACATATATCATTATACTCAAATACCCTCGTGACAATGTATGCTAGATTGTATAACAACATAGGTATGGAAATCTGCATTTATGAAATTAAAGCAATTACTACACTGCGATTGTCAGTATCCGAGTATCCTTATTTCATATCATCAACGAAAGTAGCAGCAAAAGTATATTTCCAAGTTGAATAGCAGTTAAGCAGCGGTGTCTCCTCTTTTGAGTGGTAAATGAAGAGGGGTCTCTTTCCCGCAGATATTACTTACACACCATCTCGCGTTATTGTAATAATAAGAATAGGGAGGGATATATAGCCAGTAGCTACACGTTG
>JAHZNC010003719.1:0-11452 GCA_027744095.1 Zhuqinia jingwanae | reverse complement strand
ACACAATCCTACCACAAAACATGTTTGATCTTTGGAGAGGCTCACTGTTGGTTACCATGATTTGTTGCATATATCTAGGAATATTTGGATTTCTTGGTATCGTACCAGTACTTCAAGTATTTGTGTACATGTGCGGAGTGCTCTATGAATCTCAATTTATGCTTAAGGATGGCTACATTATCAAACAAACGGATGTTAATCGTCGATCTTTCTTTCCTCAGAAAAAGTTGATTTATATGTGCAGCTTTATTTTTATTCAGTCATACAACGATTTTGGTTTTGTCTACTTTCCCCTTGTGATAATTACTGGTTTTGTGATCAATGTTGTAACATCTTTGATTTGCATTCAATTTTATGCACACTTGCATCCTTTTCTGATCGCATGCTTTGCACTGTTTGATATCATTTGTGCGGGGCTAACTGTGGGCATTCATAGCTTTGCCATGATTAGCTCTGAGGAGTCGGACAAGTTTCATCGGTATTGGAGCAAGAGACAATTTACGAAACAACACAAAAAAGATATTAAAGCTTGTATCCCAATAACCATTGAAATCGGTCCGTATTTTGTGCTCAAGAGAACAACTATTTTGAACACCACGTCGGAAATTGTCAAAGCTACCGTTTCAATGTTAATTATGGACAACTAAAAAGAAAGCTTGTACCTCGGGACTCTCTTTCTCTCTGCTTATAGTCATGCAATGATGAGGAAAATCGGACCTCTTCACTAATTTAGAGGCTTAAAAGTTTTTGCAAACATTCATGCCATGACCAACAGTGACATGGTCGACAGTCGACATCATGCATCATTCTTCTTGAGCTGAACGATTCTCATAAATTGGTCTCCGGCTTTACTGAATATTCATGTGTTCCTTAGAAACTTTCTAAACTACTTTTTTACTTCCTTCCTTTCCCAACCAAACTACCAAATTACTTTTCGCAGACAAACAACCTTGTCTTAGTAATAGTACGCGTTAATATAATCTTGATTACATTACCATGTTAAATACGTAGAGCAATGACCTTAAAACTTGTGGTAAAGCACACTTCAATTTTAGCTTCATTTTCGTTCACTTCACCTATCCAAGTCAGTTGACTCAAAATGTCAATTCAATATGATTTGCTTACATTTGCTCAATTATTTATATATATTCCTGCTTTTTCAATTACCATTCATTTCATTTCGTGATTGTGCATTAATTTTCTTCTCTCAAATTACAAAAAAAAAGTGGGTATATCCAAGACTAAAATCTAATCTAATAATGTATTATAAAATTTATAGGTACTGATAATTACTGAGTGCAAGAAAAAGCACTTGATATCAAATTACAAAAAAAGTGGGTATATCCAAGACTAAAATCTAATCTAATAATGTATTATAAAATTTATAGGTACTGATAATTACTGAGTGCAAGAAAAAGCACTTGATAAAGAATGTTAGTTGTTAACAGAGATAGAAATCAAGCTTGTTTTAAAATTCAATTGTAAAAAACACATGCGTAAATAAATAAATTTCTACACTACACATACTTGCATTCTCCCTTCTAAAAATCAAACTTTGTCTGTTGATTGCTGAAACTGTTAACTAGCGCATAACGTAAATATTAAAATATGCTAAATAGCCAATTTATTCTGTTGCTTTACTTGCAAATCCAACAACTAAACAAAGCGTGTTCTCTCATTCCTATTCTTTTTGGCTGATGTAATGGGATGATGCTAGCAAAAGGGTAAATTTGTACTCACACACGCCCTATTAGCTCCACTTAATATATTGCTGATAACGTTGTTAAAACTTTTATATAAGCAATAAAAGTGTGTACAAAGAAAAAGCAATCAACTTTTTTTTTCAGACGATGATGATGATGATCACCAACAACTCATCATCATTATCATTGGCAGCATTCAATGTATTCTGCTCGTACAACTTCTTCGTGGGTGACTATATATTCCTCCATTCGACTAACATAGCAGGAGAGCAGGTTTAAAAATTGCGTAAGCTTTCAAAACATTGTATTTTCTGATCCGCACAGTATTATCATCATCTTTATTTCTGCATTGATTTTTATAAAGAATGAATTGTATATACATATATCCCAGCCTCTCTGTACTTATTCTTGTCGTTCCAAGTTTGAAAACGGATTTTCCCCTCAACAGAAAACATACCAATGTTTTTATTTTACTTTGGCAAACGATTCAGACAGGAAGTTATAGTCAGCATCATCAACAGCATTCTCGGTTCAGTAGTTGCACGCACCACACATTCGAAACCCTAGCAAAAAACAGAAAACTTGGCATATTGTACTCTGCTCTGCTTCCTTCAATACCCGCGATGCGACACCTTATAAAACGGAACAAAACATCATGTATAGTAGTATGTGAGTTGGAGTTTGAATGAAACTCAAGTCAAGAAAGAAAAAAAAATTATGTGTTTGTATCTTTTCCCAATCTACAATTTTTGTTGAGCATATACATACATACATACGTAGTACTTATCTCCTTCTCTCTGTGATATTTACATTAGTTTTTGATCTCAATAACATTCTCTCAAACCAAAAACCTCACATTATTTCTTTTGGTCTGACGCCTTGTGACAAAGTGGCAGAATGTATGGTGGCAGCACTCTTTTAACCAACCACACGTTTATTATTACAGAGAGGTGGATGTGATATGGCACATAGGTAGCAAAATACTCTGTGTGTACGTTGTTCCTGTCACAATCACAAAAAAAAACAAGAAGAGGACTCTTGAAAGGGAAAAAAAGAGAGATAATAATAGCGTTGATATGTTTTAAGTAGTCAGTCAGTCGACTTGCCTTGTATTTTTTTAGGGTGCCAGAGGAAATGTGAGATAAAGTGTTACCATGTTTTATTTTCTCTATCTCTGTCTCTCTACATACCTAGAGCTCCTTTTCCCCTTGAATTATTACGACGTGCCAAAATCAACAAAAGTCAACTGAAAATCGACAAGGATCAAAGAGAGAGAGAGAGAGAGATAAGTTGGAGAAGTGACTTGACTTGTACTTGGCGTGAAGGAGGCTCGTGATGATGATGATGATAATCACCGAAATTAAACCTCATAAAAATTCAATCCAAAAGAAACCATTATCCAAAGTCAAACAGAAAAATGAAGAGAAAGAGAGAGAGAGAGAGAGAGAGAGAAGATAAAAGTAAGAGTTGACGAAGAAAAAGTTGATGCAAATGTAGCATGTGCCTAATGAAATGTGTATAAATGACAAAACGAATGGGAAACGGGGAAAAAGTAAATGAGAAAAGTTTTAGCAGCCAGCAATATCATCATCACACCACCACCGTACTGTATAATTTAATCTACAACTGCATTAATAATATTAAATGGAGGGCTGCATTAATAATATTAAATGGAGGGCTGCATTAATAATATACCAAGTATATAGAGTACCAAAATTAGCTAAATAATTCACATGTGAAGGAGGAGAAGAGAAAAACTTCCCATGGGTGATGTACTCCGGAAAGATGTCATAAACATAATCAAACAGAGATGTCCGCTACCAGTATGCATTACAAAAAATATGTGATGACACATCCACAAAAAACCGAATGTGCTTATCATTAATTTTTTTTATATTTACGTTTACGTACAATATCCATATTCCATATACACATTGAAAATAATAAATCGCGTGATAAAATGACATTCGTATAATTTTACCCAATGTCAAAGTCGTAATACCGATGTGTGCGCAGTGCGCACACACTCTAGATAAATCACGTAAAGTGTATACTTGTGCATTTCAAATTGTATAATTGCACGACATGCAAACGTGGCTTCCAGCAGGAAAATAAATGTAGTATTTGTTTGTACATTTATATTTACTTTTATATGTTTTTGTGATTGTGATAATCCCCAGCTTGTACGTCTCCGTACGGTATTACACATATTCCATGTGAGGAAAACTCTTCACTTTGGATCATCACACCTGCAGCTGCAAATAATCACACCTTTAATTGCGGCTTGTACTCACACGGTCTGAAATCCCACTAACATATACATCAGCAGACCCGAAATAAATAAATGCTACACACATATGGCCCTAAGTGCATACTGATAATGATTAATGATAGAAATGGATAATGCACGGTTTGATATGCTTATTTAACCCATATAATTCGGCTAGAGTGTAACAGGATTTTAATAAAAACAATTTTCACTTGAAATTTCCTATCTGATATTTGGCCTGTACATACATAGTGCCGCCGATCACAAAGTCAAGAATTCTTTCTCTTTTATTTTAATTATTTTTTTTCTTATCAAAAATTCGGCTTTTTCTTTTACCAACACAAAAATGTAAAATGAGACGAAACAAAGTCCTCCTGTTGTGCTATGAGTTGTTGTATGGCGAGATAAGCGGAGATACGGATAGTAATTTTATTTCATTTTTTGTAATAATTAATGTAACATTTATGGGGCATAATATGTACACAAGAAGCCACCTCCTTTGAAGGATGTGGATGCACACCCAGTCAAAAGTCCGGATTATACAAAAGTTGACGTGCTCAACCAGTACGACAACCCATTTTAAACGGCAGTAATTAGTTCTCCCAAAAATGTCCGGCTTCCCACGTTAACTCACATCAGCATAGCAGGAGACTCAAATTCAAGAATACAAAACCCCCCGAAAAAAAAACACCCAACCGAGCAACTCAGTTCAAGAATGTGACGTAATACAAGCTCTTTTTACAATAACAAGCGTGTAAACACTATTAAAGGGTTCATTTTTAATCATGATCGCATCAACAGCATGGAAAACACTTTTACATATAAAAATGGTAACTTTTCATTTATCTTTTTATGTAGTTTGCCGCATCTTGTCGTGGGAAGTAAGAACTGTAAAGGGAGAAAAGTTGAATGAATGATGCCGCGGCGCAATGTTATGTGATGGAATCCTGGGATGTTGATTAAGATTTCCTTGCTTGATAACAATGTCAATTTTTAAAGAGTTGCCTGGAACTATCCAGCAGCAGCTTGAAAATGGATTGAATTATTATAAAATCACTATGCAACCAAAAATCAATACAATATTTAATTTCTTCAGCTTTTGTGCCTTGTGTGTAGGTGTACCTGAATATATTATGCAAAATGCACGAATTTACTGGCCTTTTAAACAAAAAAATCTTCACCTTATCAGATGTATTTTATCGCATCGACAAGATAACAATCTCTGTTTTCTTGAACCAAATGTATTCATACATATATTAATCGTTACAAGAAAAAAAGAGAACAGCTAAAGCTGGACTAGAGACACACCAGATTTTCTTTAAAAGGAAATCTGAAGGTGGTTCTGTTGTGGTCATACGAATAATCTATATCTTAAAAGTACATTGCATTCATTTCAACTCATCTCATCATTATAATATCATACACATATCATCATTATTACGACAATGCATTTTTAATATTTTTTCCTTTCTTGATGAAAAAAATTCAAGATTTCAGTTTCATTTCATCATCATTTTTGGCTCGTCTAGTCGATCCATCCATTCTTCATCAATTTCATTCTTGTACATCAACCAGCTTTCCTTCTTTACGCTAGGGCATATTATTATCAAAGCATATCATTCTCATCATCATCATCATCATCGTCATGGATAAATTGGATAATAAAGTATAGTGCTAGATTATTACGTTGCATGACAAGATATTATGAAGATGCAGGTACATAAACAGGTGGCGATATAGACAAGGTCGGTCGTTTATCCGTCTTGACTTGACCTTAAATGTGTGTACGCATGTACATAAATGCATCATAAACTTTATCCTTGCCTGACCGTTTTTGTTGCAACAAAATTGTGCAATGGCACATTACGTCTCTCATGTTTTTCTTTGGGTCTCGGGTTAGAAGAAAATTTCTTTCGTCATGTTATCATCATCAGCAACAATACCAACAGCAGCAACAAAAAGGAGGCAATAAGCAGCATGATAATAATTTACATTGTTGAGGATATCGAAAGACAAGATGTGAGACTGAGCACTCCTTTTTTATAACAATACATACATCCGTTTTTTTTTGCCATAGCCAAGTAAGTTGTTTAGTAATCAAATCAGGAGAAGTTAAGTAGGAAGGATGAAGAAGGCCATCCGTCCGTGTGATCGTGATCATCGTTTTTTTCATAAGCATATCACCCTGATTATGGTCAAGTAGTTTGGTATGAACCAATAGTAGTAGTAATAGTACAACAACAACAACAACAACCACAAAACTACAGACCGAAGAAGAGATGAAGTATTACATTCCATTTAAGTGTACTACTACTACTCGTTGGTAAGGTGCATCTCATTTCTTTATTTGAGTTTAGATTGTGGGTCTTGTAACCTGCTTTGTCCGTTCCGTACTCCCAGCAAATTTGAATACGCATACTCACCGCATGTATCATCATCATCAAGCCATGGCCAAGGTTTTTTCTCTTTTGGATAGAAGAGAAGAAATAATGCCTTGAGGCTTCCAAGAAAGAGAAGAAACAGTCACGACGATCAAAGAACTATACAGTATATACATATATATCTACCTATTAATGTGTTAACCGCCGCAGATATTATATATTCATGTAGCAAACTAAGGTAAGTCCTGTTGTACGTTGTTCGTACATCTTCCTTCTTGAGTTAGTGGGACACATTCCATGAATATATCTATGCATCATATGAGAACGTATCTATATGTAGGTACTTTTTATAAGGTTTGTGAGTAGTAGTAGCATATTAAAGACAAGTAGAAGAGAAGAAGATAAAAAGAATGAAACTCTTCGTTTCGTCGTCAAGTCAGAATGACAGGTAAAAGCTATTACTCATTGCCATAAACAACCCCAGTAAAATTCCATGCAGTTCTTTGCAAATGTTTTGCAAATTGGGGAAATCAATGAGTTAACGTTGACAAGTTGAGAAATGCGTGGTGGATTTGAGTTTAGCTGCTTGAAAATACTAAGGTGTGTGATTATCACAGCTGAATAGATTTGTTTTCATGAATTTTAATGGTCATTAAATGTGTCACTTCCGGTAACACTTAACCTTCATTTTAGATAACTGGACATTTGAAAATGAAACATTCGCTATTCGTTTAATGTTGCACGTTGTCCTTTATTGCTGTGTTTTCTATAATAAAAGGCTAATATAAATCCGGCTCTACAAACACTTTGTATAGTTTTGTTTTGCATGTGTCGTTCTAATGCGGAGTAGGTGCAATAATTTTAGACCAAACAAAACTGTTAACCGTTAAACTTTTGTTCGAAATCAATTCTAGTATTTTATGATCAACATTTCAACCAACATGATCCCACCACAAAATGGTATGAAATTGCAGAAGGATTCATTTCGTTGAAAAGTAAAAAAGCGAGGGAAACGAGAATTTAGAACTTTGGAATGATGCCATGTGAGTGTACATATTTTCCCCTAGCTATCTTACTTTTATTGGTACAGGCTTGTATTTGAGGCTCAAGAATCACAAAAACCTTCGCACACAAATAGCATGTTACATACCTACATTACGAGGCAGTACGACAAACGGTATAAACCCCAATAGAAATCGGCTAACTTATCGTATTTTTTATTATGATACATTTTTGGGTTTTGTCGTTTTTATTCTGAAACTTTTTTAAGTGGTTATACTTATGTTTCAGTGTTAACCGAAAAGCAATGGAAATGGAGAGACAGTAAAAGGGAAAGATAGTACAACAGCGCAGCGTCTAGAGTCGTAGAGTACTGACTATAACATCCACAATTTGTGTAGTATAAACTTGTAGCTGGGGTTTGTAAAAAGGAAACCCGCAGTGGTAGAACATAAAGAATACAACTTGAAAAAGTGCAAAAGATGGAGTAAAATTTTTTTTTGTAAATGAACACAACAACGTACACCAAACATCAGTTTCTGCTTTGTGTGGAGCGTGGTTTTTTTTACTGATCATTTGTTTTGCTTTGTGAAGACTTTATTTTTATGTTTGTCGCCTTTTACTTTACATTACCTTAAAAATCAATTAAACACGTAGCATCAAAGCGTCCCAAACGTACTTTTAGACTTTGGTGTCTTGTATCAAGTTGGAAAACGTAAAGCAAGCCAAAATGGTTGCTAAAAGCGACAAGGGACATCGAAAAAAAAGTATTCATTTAGGCTTGTGGAGTTTTTTTTTGAAATTACAGTTTATTCCCTTCTAAAAGAAAAGACGCACATTATTAGTCGGAAGGCAACTATAAACAACTTTTCCTTTCTTTGACTTGTTTTTCGAGTAAAATTACATAAATATTTGTGCAGTGTTTATCGTCACGTTTTTTACGCTATTTTTTTTAAAAAGAAGATTGAGCACTGAGTTTGTTTTTTAAATCTTGCATACAAAGACGACGATATGCTTTAGGCATTTGTTTTGGTTTCCAGAAGAAGCTCATATTATTATTATCATATAACTAAACACTTTTGTTTTGTCTATTTAAAAGGAGAGTAATAAAATAAATAATCATAATAATTATGCTTATTATTAGCTTTTGAGACAATGAAACTTTTTCTATCGTCACTTGTGTTACTAAATCCTTTGTGTACAAGCTTTGTGATAAGATCAAAGGGCTTTAGCTTTTGTACATACATGATATATTTCATTGGCAAACGTGACGTGACAAAATTGAACAACATGGGACCTATTTTATTTAGCAGAGTGAAAGGTGAAATATGTTACAAAAAATAGAGATAATAATGCTTTTTACGGCTTTTTTAATCTAGAAAGATACGCAGTAATTGCTCTTAATATATTACATTTTTGCTCCTGAAAAAGCACATATTTTTGTTATCGATATAATATTCAGTGTTATTTTTAGTAGACGTAATGTGTATGTCTTTTGATCTGATAAATTATCATCAAAACATCAAAAAAAAAATGGAAGGGGAGAAGAGGTATTGAAGTAGCAGTAGTAGTAGAAAAATGAGATCAAGTTCGTTTCACTCTTCAATATTTTTTAAAGGTCGCGTGGCACTCGATTGACATTCTCCGTTGCATTGGTCCATCAGTTCATCGTCACTCGTTTTGTGTATAAAACCAGATGGATGCTAATTCTGTTGAATAAGCGGAATATTTTTAAACGAAGTAACAAGCCGTGTGCTCATATAATGTTCTCAAATAATGATCAACCCATGTACCCCGTGCCAAATGGGTAGTACCTAAACACCCACTACACAACACATTCAGTCGTTGTGTTTGCCCTTGCTCCCTTTCCCGACTTATTATACAGTGAGCTGGCAGTACATAACAAACCGACAGCCATCATCATGTCCTCCTGTAAAAAAGGAAAATGATCATCGAGTCTTTTTGAAGGATATGAACCAGAAGTAAAGCGTAAACAAGCAGCAACATCCATATTTATTGGGGGAAGGAAAGGGACATCATAGTGGAAAATTGAAAGCTTTTTGCTGCTGCTGAAAACGTCACAATTTTCATCACACATGTTTATGATGAAAATGAAGAAAGATCATCAATATCCCATACGACCCTGTTATGATATAATGCTACTATGCACAAATAGCCCTCCCTCACTTTCTTGGTCCGACCCAGACAGACATTCCTTCATATTTTTTTCAGGGTTGTGTTCTAACTGTAACACTTCTTGTAATAATAATATTTCGGCGAGTGACTGGCTTTTGGCCTGCTATATATATGCCTGTCTCTCTGTTTTCCTCACTCAGTTTTAAAAATGGGTTTGGTTATTTTGGTTTTCACTATTATTATTACTTTACTACCTCATGCCCCGTTTGTAGTAGTATAATTACAAGTAGATGATGGTGATGGTGGTGACGGTAGTGGTAAAATAGTACAAGCAAAAGAGTGTAAGTGAAACCACATGACAAAAAATTAACATCTCTCCATGTCTGAGTCTCTGAAGTGAAGTCTGAATCCAGTTTGTTTTAAAACGTACTCGGTACGCACTCACTACTCATAGATGCGTACAAACTCTAAAAAAAATTTGTGGTAATAACGCACGTACGTGTGATGGGATGTATGTTGAGTTGAGTAGGATGCATCATATGCAGTCTCCTACACACACGCATTACCATCAGTAGTAGAAGTGGAAGATGAAAATGAAATGAACGGGACCGGAAAGATGTTTTCCGGTTACACCCCAAAAAAAATTTTCTACATCCATGCGTGCCCTTCATCTTCTCTCAAACTTTTTTTTTAATATTATTTTTCAGCAGCTCAGTTCAGCTTACACTCTGGCAATTCAACTCGTAATGGAATTTGCCCCATGGAAATGTTTCTCTCTCTTTGTACACACAATTGCCTGTGTGGTGATATGTGTTGGTGAGTGGGTCGGTTCCGTACCGGCATATGAATTTAGTTTTTATTCTTTGTTCAATCTCCATAAAAGAAAAGTTTCTGCTGATTGTGAGAAAATGCCAACCCGACCCTAATGATTGCACGCATGCAGCCGCACCAGCTGGTGCTGCTACTGCTGGTGGCAGGGAGTTCTTTTTGAGAGTAGACAAGTCTATCACTCAATGCAAACTTGATTAAACAAAGTGTAATTGCCTGCATATAATCGTCACGATTCTCAAGTCATCATCATCATCATCTTCCATCGAGAGGAGAAAATGAATGGCTCTTTAAAAACGACAATAGGATTAAAAGTGCTCCTACTCTGCACTACTCTCCTGGCTCTCATTTCCCGACAACGATGACTGTTGGGGCACGAGCCAAACAATAAAAATGGAGAAAAATGTTGATAGAGAAGGAGAGCATACTTTTGGTGTGTTTTCTTTCTTTTCTTTGCTAAATTTGGAAACCACACATGTACAATAAGTGTTTTGAGGAGGAAATGAGGAATCCCTCCTACAATTTTTAGCACTACACACAAATTGAAGGTTAAATCCACCCGGAAGGAAATCCATCAGACAAACTAGAAAACTTTTTTTTACTAGTTTCAAAGGAACAATTTTGTGGCCATAAACGAGACTAGAATAAAAAATGCTTTTAGTACAGTTTTGGCCTATAAATGTTACTGATGAGATGATGATGATATATTGTGTGCGTTTCCTCTAAATCTGTACAAATGGAAATCAGTATATAGCCAACTCAAACCGTTGGAAAGTTAAACTAAATGCATTTGAGCAAATGAAGTCCTACTTTTCTCATAAAAAAAGTTTGATTTTTTTTCTTCTTCATGTTTTTGGAAACATTTATCATTTATGACAAGTGTTTTCTCTCTCTTCAGCTATATCTACCAACCAATCTTGTTTAGGGTATTTCAAACTAGAATTTGTTCGATGCTTCACCACAAATCTCTTTTTTATATTTGTGTACTCCTTTGAGCTTTCTGTTTTGTCTATGTCATGTGTTCATCCCTTACCTAACGCAGGTACATACTTTTTATAGTTATTTTTCTCGAGAGTTTTGACTACAAGATTCTATTATTATTATTACTATTATTATTATTATAGCATAATATTGGC
>JAHZNC010003718.1:0-34331 GCA_027744095.1 Zhuqinia jingwanae | reverse complement strand
AAAGAAAAGAAAAATCTGCAACACACACACACACACGGGAATTAAAAAATATGTATTTAATTTGCGGGCGGTACACCCACTTGCGTCATTTTCATTCATTGGCAGTACTAGTATCACTTTAAGTTAAAATCAAGGAAGCCACTTTTAAAAAAAAGGTCAAGCAAAACGAAAAAAAAAACAGCAGCAGCAACATCAGCATCAGCTTTTTTTAAATCCTTTTTCTGGTGACACCTTACATTTTCGCAAATGGATACCGACACCGGGTATGGTTGTCTGGTGGGGAGTGTTAATATTGTCACTCTCCTCTGGTGCTGTCGGTGCATCTTCTCTAAATTGGCACATTTAGATTCCATGTGTCGTCCCTCTCTCTCTCTCTCTCTCTCTTCTTCTTCGTCGTCGTCGTCATCCCAACAAACTCCCATCAAAGCAGTTATAGAGTAACAGTTCAATGTATATACAAATAACAGCATGCATATGCATGCATGATGCAGGCGTGCCTCGCCCAATCATTTTCATGACGGTCATAAAACCGCAAAGTGCTTTTTTTTTTACCTGAATGAACCAAGTGTGTGTTGTATTGTGTTGCAACAACATTATGTCCATTTCAACTTGCGATTTTTATCTCTACCCGAAAACCAGCTTCTTCATCTTACACACATCCACACACACACACAAAAAAAATCATCTTTGAAAAAAATAAATGTTTTGTATTTTTGCTGGTAGCTGCTCTTCACTGCATAATATATGCTTTGTAGAGAAAAGAAGAGAAGAAAAAGAACCAACGACACTCGCACCTTTATTTATATTTCTTGACTTGATATTTTTTTTATGATTATATAAAAACGCAAGTTTGAAGCTGTACGTCGTCGTTGGACATTATATTGCAAAGTATGTGAAATGAGTAGTGAATTGCAAGGACAATCCCACCTTCTTATCATCTTCTTTCTCTCTCTCCCCGTTGGTATTTTTATGCGCTCGTCGTAAAATTCCAATTTGTACAACTAAACCCATCATCTTTCTCGCGTACTCAAAATTCTTGTGTTCATCGGCTGCTGCTGCTGCTGCTTGTGGTGGTGGTGGTTGTGGTAGCTAGATGCACGATTAAGAAGCTTTGAAACCCAATATGTTATTTTGTTTTTTGTATTTATTTTTATTTATTTATTTTTTCACTTGAGCGAGGAGGGATCAAAAAATGATAAAAGCATTTTAAAGAAAGGAATGTAATGATAATATACTAAACAAAGCCATTTACATGTTTCAAGATAAGGGAAAAAGTAAAAGCGTTTTTGAAAGTTGTTGCTCTTGCTGTTATAATAGTATGTGTGGTGGTGAGGTGTGTGTGTACTAGACACTTTGCGACAAAAAAAACTTGAAAATTATCGCCTATTTTTTTTTTTTATTCATGACTACTTGGATTTATCGACACCTTCTCCAATATTTTCGCTAGCACTCCACTCGCTCACAAATGGCTCTCCACATTTACACACACAAGCACACATCAAGTACTGCACATAGTGCACATCATTTTTTATCGCTAAAAGCACGTGACAAAAAAAAAGACAAAATTTAATGTTGCAAATCGCCAAAGTGTTCTTTAACAACAACAACAACAAAAATAAATAAGGTGAAATTATCAGTACCACATTTTTTGTAAACTGTTGCTGCTGCTGCTGTCGTGTCGCCAATGTCGCGATTATGTATAATATATTGTGTACCCTCATATCATATCATATATAATCCTCTTGATTTTTTCATTATCCTGTCTTCTGGTTGGTTGCAGTTACGCACACTTGCTCAACCCACTTTAATACCTTCTTTATTTTTTTTTGCAAAAAATAGTTACTTTTTTTTTTTGTTTTTTTTTTTCAAAGTTGGAAAGAAATTTGTACTCGACTAATTGCACATTATTTCTACTACACACACAACAACATACAACAACATATACACAAAATAATCACGTTTTATTATCATCATACCACACGGTACACTAAAAGTTACTACCATTTTTTTTTTACCTTGTGAGAAAATTTTGATTTGCATATAATAAAAGTAATAGCAATCCTAATGCTGATACTGCTACCAAAAAACACAAAAAAAATCTTGTATATATATATATTTTTTTTTAATCCGATATCTCGCTCTTTTAACCTAATCCGTCTCTAATCTCTACCTACCTACCTGGTAGAGTGTGCCTACCTGTCTGTTGTGCACACACGTAATAGCAATATAATTAAGACGAGAAATTGACTTTTTATTCCATTTTATTATTGTTATTATTACCATTACGACGAGGAGGACTAGCACTACACCACCAGAGCAAAAGTCCAGTCCAGTCTACTACTAATAATCATTTAACTTTGTGTAGTTTTTTGATATGATTACTGACTTTGCTGATAGTGATAATAACTACTTCATAAGAAAAGAGAGGAAAAAATAAATATATTGTACAAGAAAACATTTTTAACAACAACAATAACAACAACAACGGGAGCATGCAGCAGCAGGTACCTATACTCTTCTTATCTGTATTAAAAAAAATATGTGTACCTATATACTTTACTAAAAAAAATGTTTTTTTTTGCTTGATGATGTTTAAGGCAACAATGATTTCATTTTTTTTCTTCCTAAAAAAAATTTCCCCCACAATATCAAATCTGTGTTGAATAATAAAAATTATATTAAATATATGTAGCATAATAATAATAATATACAATCACAAAGCGAGTTTCACTTTTGCTGGAGGCCTAACAAAAAAAAATGCATACCAACCAACCCACACACATAAATACAGAACATGGAGCAGATAGACCGGCATAAGGCATAGACAATATACATCTGTCTATCATCATCATTATTATCATCATCTTGGTTATCTTCTTGAGAGAATTTTTTTTTGATGATTGATTAATGAAGCGAAGGAATTATTTCGCTGCAAAAAAAATAAAACTTTCAGAAAAAAATATTTTAAAGCTTATATGTAATTGTATGTACATCAAGGAATTCAAAGAGCTTCCCACTTTTTCTGTATTTCAAAAAAAAATCTAAAATTCACACAAACTCAGCTTTTTACAACTTCAAAGTACACACGTACAAAATTACAAAACAGAATTATTAGAGGGAGTAAAGCGGGAGGGAAGAAGGAGAAGAAGAAGAAGAAGAAGAAGAAGGGAAGAAAAAAAAAGTTTCATAATTGCTCATTTATATTCAGCGATAATAACTTCCCCTCCTTATTATTAGCATTATTATATAGAGGGTGTCGTTATACTTATGTATACTTATACTTGTGTGCACTACAAAATAAAAAGTTACTATTAATCATTAATCGTATTATAACCTCGCGTCTTTACACAACACACACAAATAAGTAAGTATATACAAAATAAAAAAAGTAAAACAACAATAAGGAAATATCTTTATGGGGTGCCACCATGATCGCTCTCAAGAAGCAGCGGCAATTCCTCTTTCTCTCTCATCCAATCTTTCATTCTATTAAAAAAATGTGCACATGATTTGAATTTGCAAATTTTTTAAAAAGAAAATACATTATAATAATAATAATGTCTGCTGTAGTAGTAGTAGTAGTAGTTGTAGTAGTAGTAGCTGTTACCGCTGCTAATTTCCATGACGATGATGATGATGATGAACAGAGAGAAGGATAGTCAAGTTGTGTTGTTGTTTGGTGATGATGAACTGACAGTGTTGAAAAATGTGCAAATTAGCTGATTAGATTCGTACCGGTGAATCCTCTTAATAAACTTTTTTTTTTTTTTTTTTAAATAATAATAATTTTTTTACTGTGAACATTAAACGCAAACAGAAAATGATTCTCGGGAAAGAAATTTGTAGATACTTATTTTTTTATTTTTTGTTTGTCTTATTTGTTACACTCTCAGCAAACACCCTTTTTTTTACACGCGGCAGCAAAAGAATACTAAATTTATCTACACCCCCAGAAGATAGCTACATAAGTCATCATTATTATAGTTAATAATATTAATGGCAGTGGTGGTGGTAGTTGTTGTAGTAGTCATGACTCATGACACTGCACGTCTTGTAGTCATTAGTGGGGGACGAAAGAGCATTGAATTAAAAAAATGGATATTATTATTTTTTTTAGCGAGATTTTATATAAAATATGTGTGTATGGGTACATATTATTCTGTATGTTTATTTTTAAAAAATTACTATTATTATTATTATTATTAGTCATGCCATTATGATTATTATTATTATTATCAAAAGGATGACTACTTTAACTAATTTGCACTGACTACCATCACACCACACCGTTTTTCCATTGTCGTCATCATCATCATCGTCATTTTTTTCCACAGTAACAAAAGATAAGTAAACTTTTAGTTTGCTTATGTGTGTTTATAAACCTGTTAGACCTCTTATTTTAATTTCCTATTAGTTATTCCGGTGGTAGTGGTGGTGGTGGTGGTTGGTGGAAGGTACTTGATGGGTTGTCTCTTTACTGAGCATTGCCACCACCACCACCATCACCACTACTACTACCCCGACTACTACTGCTCCCAACAGCAGGATGAATAGCGGGATGTTGACCAGTTCAAAAATTGATAAAATATATTATATACCTACTTTATATGTACTTTGTACCTACTGTTAACAAAATCATACAATTAAATAATAATAATAATAATAATAATAACAATAATAAATACGGATACTTCTTGAAGCACAGCAGCAGCGCAGCAGTTTATTACTACTTTTATTACACCACCGCCAAGACTGTTTTTCTTTTTCTTTTTTTTCTTACAGTTTTAACAAATAAAATTGTTTATTTGTTAAAAACATTTTATATGATAATAATAATAATAATAATGTTAATAATGGGGAGGATAACCACAATAGGAACAACAATGATAATACCTAATTATAATGGTAATAATCATAAAATATTGTGTATTTTGGGATTGGTTGTTATTGCGATGGTGGTGGTGGTGTTGGTGGTAGTAGTAGTAGTAGTGTGGTGTGTGGTTGGATGATGATGATGATGGTGATGGACGATCGTTAAAAACGGATGCTCATGTTTGCTCACACAAATACAATGAGGAAGAGTGTAATTTAGTGAATCGTTGCGGGACAGTAAAAAAAAAGTTATATGAAGTTGGATTTATGGACCTGGATATATTTTTATTGTTGTTTTTGAATCCCTTTTACAATCTTGTCAATTGCTTTATTACCCCCTCCATTGTTAGCATTTGTTTGTAAAAAAAATAAAAATACAGGAGGAAAAAAAATGGACCCACCTAACTTAAATAAACGCTTATTTGTGGCGTGCATGATGAGGTGGTTGAAATAGGAATCCAGTTAATATTTTTTTTGGTTCTGTTTCAAGGTAAAAAAAATAATTTGAATAATGATACATACATAATATATGCAAATTACTCTGATCTGTTTTGTTTTTGCTCAGCTCACACAAACAATCATCAGAGAGTCAGAGTTGTGAAAAAACTTATAATTTAACCCAAATTTGGTAAAAAGAAAGACAAGAGATGTTTTCAGACTTCTTATTTTGGATAATTATGTACAGACGGACACTGCACACGTGTGTGTGTGTGATCTCTTCAATATGCTACAGTCATAATAATATTATAATATTCTTTTCAAGAAATCGGACAGTATTTTTTATCGAAATAAATTTATGAATAAGTTAATCATCATCATCCTCATTTTTACCTGAATAATTTTTTGTAAAGTATTATTTTTTTGTCTAGGCAAAATGCACGCCATATTTGGCAAAAAAATATATATGGAATTAATCACTTGACTATTCACGCCATCCTAATAACAGTTTGTCGTCGTCCAGAGGCAATTTTTATGTATATTTTAAATTTAAAGAATTGACGGAAGGTTTATAAAAAAAATAATCTCAACAAAATATGCTCAAGAGAAGGAACACGAATTGTCTTAAAGCAAAGAAGATGATGATGCTTTGATAAAAAAAAAATTGTAGCATATCCGTTGATTGTTGAGTAGTTTTTTTTTTGTTCTTGGTTCAGATAACAATTTTTTTTCTTCTTCGTTTAACACGTCAGGCGATCAAGCCAGTAAGTCACAAGGGCAGCAGCAGCAGTAAACAAGTTGAATGCTTTAAGCCAATCATGATTGAACTCGGAAAAAAGATAATGATGATGATGATGATTTGATTGCATATTATAATAACATGACTATGACCATCAATACAATTTCTTTTCAAACGGGTATATATGTAGCTAATAATATGTGGCAACTTAAAAAAAAACTTCCCTCTCTCTCTCTCTGGTTTAAATACGTTTAAGCATTTCCCAGTCAATTTTTTATTTTGTTTTGTTAAATCTCTTCGGTGGAAATGGAGAAAAGAGGAAAATAAGGATTTTTTTGGGTGTTGTCCTGTCTTCTACATGATTATTATCATGATCATCATCAATATATGATCCCATCCATTGCCAATCGCCTCCTTCAAATCTCTTCTCCTCTCACACACCGCGCAGCAGCACAAACCCTTTCTACCTACCTAATAATAATGTATGCATGTATTTAGGTATGTAGAAATGCACTAGTAATATCTACCCTTGAAGCATGTGTCTCTAACTTCTTGTGAGTGAATTTTTTAGCTTGAATTGCCAAAAATGGAAAGTTGAACTTATCATTATGCATCATCATCCTTGGTATTTGGTATATATTTTTCACCTTTGTCTACAAATTTTTGTTTTAATCATCAGATTATTATAAAAATACATAATATTTTAGATAACCTGCAGCAACTCAAGTAGTCTGAACTGAAATATGCTTTCTTTCTTTTTCCCTCTCTATTCTTCTTCTTCTTCTTCTTCTTCCACATCTACCAACATCACAATTAATATTTACAAAAAGGAAGAAATAAAAACTGATGACGACGAGAGAATTAAAAAAAGATGACAAAGTGTGAGAGTGCATATAAGTAGCAGCAGGCAAGAAGGCATTCAAATATTTCCTTTGAGTTGGGTGACTGATGACAGTAACAAGAAAATACAAAAAAACAGGCTTGAAGCAACAGCATTTTCAAATGTATACAATATTGCTACCTCAACAAGTCAAGTTCAAATGTATATTTCATTTCTATGAAAAAAATACTATACATTTTTTTGCAATTTTTACATTGAAATTTTTTTTTTTGACAAGTGAAGAGAAAAAAGAAGAAGAAAGGGTGAAATGAAATAATAATATGATGATGATAGGAAGGCTAATAGGCATACATATTCATTAAATGATGTCCTCCTGCTGTTTGTCCTTCCGTCTTTTAAATGACCATTTAGTTTCTCTGTGTTTCCCCGTGTGGCAATCTTTTCACATCATCATCATCACTATCATCATTATTATTATTACGGTGGGTCGTCGTCAGAGACTGTGACTATGACATGATCACCAACATGGAACATTCTTTTTGCCGTGTAGTAGTGCAGCTACCTTTTGTACAGAGTACGCAAACGCACACATTCATTTAAGCACATGCACAAGCCGCATCAGAAGAGAGGTATTAGTAGGCAAAGCCAGCAGCACCAGCATCAGCAGCAGCAGCCATCGTCATCATCTGATGACCAACCGTGTAATTATCCTTTCTTGACTCATTATGACCTTCGGCTATTACATAACATCACATCGCATCACATCACATCACACACAAAAAACCAAGCAACCATATTATTCACCAGAATAATAATAATAATAATTGTTGTACTGGTATGTACACATATATATATATATTCATCCAATAATAATCCGCTGAGAATTCAACCGCTATCCTCATCCTCAAATTCCATACTTTTTTTTCTTCTCTCTCCAACAAGTCAAGTCAAGCCATGTTGGTCTGTCCGGTATAGTGCCCCTGGATATTATCCACCAATGATTATGGCGATGTTATAATCTGATAAAACGACGAAGGAAAAAAAACCGAGTACTTTTTTTCGCCTTTCTCCTCTCATCTGTGTGGTGGTGATGATGATGATGATGATGTTTTTACGCTTCATTATAGTATCATCACTTGACCACCATACCAAACAGCTAGAGCATCGGTAGATTATTATCATTATGTTTATCCAATTTATTATTACATTCTTTCAGTTTTGTCTTCTTTTAAAAAAAAATCATATATAAAATAAAAATTCACAAAATGTTTCTATTTGTTGTTATTATTATTATTACATTTTTTTCATTCGTGAATTTTAGTTCATGTTATTCTGCAAAAAAGTAGAAGAAAAGTTATCATCATCATTTACAGGTAACTTGAGCAAACTACTGGCAAACAAGCAGAAATATATTGTACATAAAAAAAATCACAGCTTGTGCTCCCTGTGGGATGCAAATAATTGTGGGACAAAAAAATGTTTATTTTTGAACTAGTCGTTTCTTATACTGGCAGAGGGAAATGTCAAAAATTACCAAATACAATAATATAATTTAGCTACCACCACCTATATTGCTACATATATTTCTCTTCTTCATGTTTATTAGCCTGTTGGGTTGTTGGTGGTATAACATCTAATAATCTTGTCGAGTACGATGATAGCCCTTCTCTCTACTAACACAAGCTCACTGATGATGATGATAATAATAATAATAATATGTGCACTCCCCAAGTCCCGCTGCTTCCTAGAATGCTAATAATAATATATTCTTGTAAAAAAATATTTATTTATTTATTTAATTTTTTGTATACTTTTGTAAACTTTGTAACACGCAAAAAATTAGCAAAATAATCAGTCATTGTCACTTTTATTTTTTTTAACGGAAGGGAGCTGTGGGTTTGTGTGTCGTTCATGTCGATGATGCTGTGTTATTAAGGACTGTCGACATTTTTAACAAAAAAAAAGTTTAAAATAAAATAAATGTTTGTGCTGTGGAGAGAGAAGCTTTTAGTTTTTTTTAATGGGAAGCATGTGGTCTTTTACACCTTGTTCTCACGTTTGTTCCATAAGCTATTAAACACTGACATGCAGAGAGAGAGAGAGAGAGAGAGAGAGAGAGAGAGGGACAGGCAAAAGAGACGTGCTTTTATATACACACATATACCATCATCATATCATGATCAGGAGGAGCATGGCCATAAGCCATAATATTTATCAAACATCTTTTAACATTTTTTTCTTCTCTCTCTCTCTCTCTCTCTCTCTCTCTCTTCCTTATATTATACTTGTTAGCAAATTTTTACCTTCTCACTAGTCCCTACTAGTCTATTCGTATTATTTTTTTTGCCAAAATGCGGGTCAAAAAAATATTTACGATATCCATTACACAATTATTAAAGAAAAAGTAACTAAAGTATACTGTTTGAGCACTAACACTGCAAAAAATATGCATGTACACATATGTTTTGTTTTTTGCCTGGGAGGCTGTCGCATTTTTGATATCCTCTCAACTTGACTGGATTATTTATATATTTTTTTTTGAGTTTTTGGCTTCACTTGACCGGGCATCATCATGCTTGCTTGATTTGATATCGAACATGTCCACCACCCGACTAGTGTATCTGCTTCCATGAGTGTCTTTTATATACGACTACGTAATATGTAGTATAAAAGATGATAATGGTGATGATGATCTCCTTCTTCTTCTTGGAAAGAATATGTATAATATCAAGTTACCAAGATGATCATGTTGATTTGCTTGTTTTCAACCATATTAAGTATATATTCAAATGACGATAATAATAATAATAATAATAATGCTATATGATCATAATGATGTCGGGTCTTGGTCCGAGTAATAATCTTCTTGAGAGCTTATACTCTGATCTCCATTTTAGACTGCCCCTCTCTCTCTCTCTCTCTCTCTCTCTCCTTTTCAGCCTGTTGCTTTTAACTTAAAACTTTTTTTCCAACTATGTTTCCCCTTTGGAGAAGAAGATAGATTATTTATCAAGATAACTTTTTTTGTCTTTCTTTCTTGCCTTTTTACTTTAGTCATCCAAACATCAGCAGCAGCAAAAGTTAGAGTAGAATACAAGAGAACAGAAAAAAAATAGATGATCTTATCTTGTAGTCATCAAAAAGTTCAACAATTCAAACTTGAAAATTCTTTTTCTTTTCTTTTTTTTTCTACATGTTTAAGCCTTTATACATTTTTATCCAACAAAATAATGTTACTGCTACATACACACACACTCTCTCTTTATACTTGTGTATGTGTACCTAATATGCACATACCTATATATTTCTTTTTCTTTTTTTTCTGTTGCCTTTTTGTCATCATCATAATGAAATGAGAATCATCATCCTTGTGTCAGTTGCAAAAAAAGGCAATAAATATCTGAGCATAATAAAATTAAATAAAAAGTAGTTACAGCCACCATTTTATTATATTCCCCCCTCTTTGCTTTGCATCAAAAAGAAGAATTCATTATATTAGGTGGAAATTATTGTGGAATAAGAAAAATATCCCAGTTTTTTTTTGTAAAAAAAAAGTTACTAGTACCATCAAGATAACATAATATTACGTATACGCACAGAAAGAACAGAGCTACTACTACTGCTTATTTATTTAAAAAAAAATAGATATTTTGCTACAAACTTTTAATTTTTTTTAACAGCAAAAAGTACAAATGAGAGTGGAGAATAATAAATACGCAGAAAAATGAAAATAAAATAAACATATTTTTTTGTAATCAAAATAGCAATAGCGATAAATATTATTAATGTTGTTGTTTCAGAATTTAGAAAAAAGGACTCTTTGTGTGTAATAAGTAGTAATAGCAGATTTATCAGAGTTTTGTCTCCCAACCGTAAAAAATAAAAATAAATAATAATTTACCAAGCCGTACCCTCTCTAAACGATATTAAACCTACCTCCTATTACACCACCTACATACATATACCTCAAAAATAAAAAGTAGTAAAGACGGAGGAGAATTTAATGATAATCATGGAATAAAAAAAAGGAGAAAAAAAAGTAAATCTATTGTAATCAGCAAACCCTTCATTCATTCTTATCATTATTACTCTATTATTATTGTTATTACTTTGCCATTCTGTATTAATTGCTGTGTTGTTTTGCAGTAGCAACAGTAGCACTGCTGCTACTACTACTACTACTATCTGCATTTTTTTAAATACAGGAGTTTAATCTGATCAGGGCCAATGAAAATGAAAAAAAAAATTATGTAAAATAATATATAGCATTTTTTATGATTGTGTTTTATTTTATTTTTTGCAATTTGCAATGAGGTCATTTAAACATGGCACGCACAATGATATATATTTTTTATTGTAAGAAATGGTGTCGGGATATAAATACATTACAAAATTAATTTTTTTTGTAGTAAATTTATTATTGGGATGATGACGGTAAATTGAATTGACTTTTCATTCATGAATTATAAAAATGTTTCTTTTTTGATCTTTTTTTGTAAAAAAAAATAAGGCTCGTGGCCATATTATGTAACGAACATGGGTGCATTTATTTATTTCATGACGGTGGTGGTGGTGGTGATGATGATGCTGCTGCCGGTCTGCATTGTACATCTGTCTACTGACGTGTCATGCGTATTTACAACATACGCAACAAACGTAGATATAAGGATGCGTGTGTGTGTTTATTAGTTAGTCAGGAAGACTGTGAGGAGAAGCGCAGGCAAGAGGCCTCAAGTCTCAAATTTCAAAGGGAAGGCCGCAAGATCCGAAAGAAATGTGAAGAAAAAAAAAGGAGAACAGGAACAGAAGAAAAAAGATATAGAAGCAAAGAAGAAATATATAAAAGTCAATGAAATATTTAACAATATTTTGTTGTTGGTTGTTGTTTTGTGCTGCTCCGTACTAATTAGCATAATAATAATCATTGCCACGAGCACAAACAAGATAGTGTGTATCAATCTATCTGTCTATCTCTCCATCATCATCTTTGCATGATATGATGAGGTTTTTTATGATGATATGAAATGATAGGGAAAGGATCCGCTTTGAATGATGATGATCATGATCATCATAAGGGATGATGGGATGAAGATACCCAGAATGCTGAGCAGATTACTTGTTTCAGCTTTTAAGTTGCATAATAATATTATGCAAACACAGTCGGGTTTTCATTGGCTGCTCCTGCCCCTGCATTCATGGAGGAGGAGAATGAAAAAATTATCAAATTTAATTTTTCAAACGTTACAATTATGATTATGATGATTATCCAGGAACTGGTTATAAAATTTTTACATGTTTTGTTCACTAAAAAAAAGCTCATCTCCTTCCAACACAAAAATGATGAAGAATGCTCAGAAAAAAAATCTCATTCATTTGCTCATCCTCATTTCATTTTTTTTTCTTTAAAAAATCTTCTCACCTTTTATACAAGCTTGTGTTATTTTCTTTTTGTATTATGATTAATTATGATTTGTCAGTGAAAAGGTGTTAAAAACAATGGGTATGATCACACCAAGGCCCAGATCCGGTTCCTTCTTGTAAGTAGTTACACTGATCATGATCATGATGGTCATCATGCTGGCGTTTGTGTGTTCCTTTGCATTTGTCAGTCCAATCACGGGGTTGGCTAGTAGCCTGGTTCCCTTTTTCTTTTTTAAAATAAAAATCTATTCCTTGGCCGTCTGCTCCCTGCTGAGACCAATTTGTGACTGTGGCAGCAGCAGCATCACTCCCTTTATTCATCATATTACCATCTTCATCATCCACTTATCCAGCTTTGCTTCTTTCTTCTTCTTCTTCTTCTTCTTCTTTCTATAAAAAAACCCACAGCGAATTCGAAATACATGGCATTTATATGTGTGCATATATTTATACACATGTGTGAGTAGTAATGCTATCATACAAATATGCACAATTCACTATCCATTTTTTCACTTTACTTCTCATTAATAATTTCAACACATTCTCATATATACATACATACACTCAATCCATTATTCCTCCTTCCATTTTTATTTCTCTCTTATTCTATTACTAGCAAAAAAAGCACTTTATACTTCACTTCCTTTTTGGTAAAAAATCACGCACAAGTTTAGTAGTAGAAGCAGTAGAAGTAGTGGTTGTTATAGTTGGTTACAAGTGAGAACACGAAGAAAAAAAAGAATATGAGTGGAATATATACTACTACAAAAGAAATGCTTTTTTTGTCGCATTGTCTGTTAAGTTGTGGTATACAAAAGAAAAAAGATTATATATAAAAATCTCGATCCATATTTTTTTACACTTTGCACTTGAAACTGTGTGTTCGTAACAATGAAATAATACTAATACTAAAAATGGAAAAAGAAGAAGAAAAAAAACGAATAATTCCGGTAGTATAAGTACTTATTCATGCATTTTCCACTGCTGCTGCTTCGAGTGCGAGTGTCATTATTACTACATGTAGCTCTTCTTCTCACTGCTTTTAAAAATAAATGGCTCATGAAACAAAATTTTATGTAGTAAAAATAATAGTAATAATAGCAATAACATGAAGCTGCTGCATTGACAGTGAATTTATATTTAAAAAAAACAAAGCAGTTGCATGAAAGACAAAATAAAAATGTAAATTAGTGAAAACTCGTGCTTTCCCGTTTTGTTTTTTTGCAAAGGTAGTAGAATGGCCGACACCTTCAAAAAACACCAAAAGTGGTACAATATACACAAATATAGGTATAGGTATGCACTTTTTTGTGTATTTTCACCGAATCGGATATAAAAAACGGGTGTACGTTTGATGTAATAATAATAACAATAATAATGCAGGCAGGCATAAAAAACCAGAGGCTTTTTAAAATATATTTTTATATTTTGGTGTGTAAATAAATATGTAAGTAAATGGATAAATAACGTTTTCCCCTGTTGTGAGAAAACAGCTTGTTTATGCAAATCATGATGCTGATGATAGGAACGGACCAAGAAGAAGAAAGGGAGGGATAAAAAATATATACATGCTTGTGTATGCATTTCTTTTTTTTACCCCTTTTCCCCTCTTTCTCTCACAATCAGATATACACTTCAAATAATGCAATGCGAGAAGTAAAAGAAGAGCATAAATCCTTCTTCCTTTTCAAAATGCGAAAAAAAGTAAAACAGTGTGACTAGTAATAACAGTAAATTTTCCTTCTCTCTTCTCTTCTATTCAACTTTTCTTTTTCCTTTTTTTTTGAGAAGAACACAAAAATAATGGAATGGAATACAGTAGTTTTGCTGAAGAAAAAACTAAGGCGACACTGAAAGGGTAAAAAAAATCAGCGGTAGCAAAAAAGGAACGTGACAAGATTACTTGAAAGATCGGGTATAAAAATAATAATAATATAAATTTCATTTTTGAACTGGTTTTTTTTTTTGAAGGGAAGGGGTACAAGATGGATACAAACTGATAGACAGTTTGGAAATGTATCTATCTATATGCTTTCTTTCTTTCTTTCTTTTTGATTTTGGAAAAAAATGGAATCTGTTACCCTTACGACTTTTAGCACATCTATTTATTTATGCACATACACACAAATAGATTGAGAGAGAGAGCAGCAGTGACAAAAGGCTCTGATGGGATCGTGGTTATCATGACCCATCCATCCATCCATCTCTATCCTCCTCTGGGTTCTAGAAACCACCTCCACTCCCCTCTCTGAAAAAAAGAGGGTAGTAGTAGTTGTCCTTGTCGTAAAAAGTAATAAAACTTTATTATCATTATTGTCATCATCGTTATCATCATGGCGATTACCATCAGGATGGAAATGCAGAACAGAAAGAGAGAGAGAGAGTATCAGAAGAAGAAAATATAGTTGCACATTTTGCAACGATGGGGAAGTGTGTGTGTGGGGATGGTAAAAAAAATCCAGTCTCTCAGTCAGTCAAACACAGTTGTTTAGTAGTAATGATGACAGGATCACCATCATTGTCGTCATCGTCAATAATATTGAAAATGTCCGTAATAAAATAGCGGAATATCCCATGATGCTGCTGCTGCTACTACTACTACTACTGAGCATTTTTTATTGACATTGTTTATTTCCCTGCAAAAAAGAAATTGAACATGTTCATTTTTTTGCATACAACTTTTGAAAGATGGAAAGTAAATCTGCAGTCAGTTTTGTACAGCAAATATATGTATATTGGAACACAAATTATTTTGCATATCTCCTCTTTATTCCTCTTCTTTTTTTCGTTCATTGTCATTCTGTCAGTATCAGAATCGATTTTTTTATTCTCTATCTATCTCATTCCTTGCTTGTGTCGTCGTTCCTTCATTCAATAACAGAATAGTATGTGATTTTGAGATTCTCTTAATTTTGGCTTATTGATTACCTTCTCTGCTTTTTCGGTGTGAAATGTGAGTGAAGGACTGATGTAGCGAAAAAAATATGGATATACATTGTTTGGCGGAGGATCAGTTTCTTTATTCTTTCTTGGGACAAAAGGGACTCTAGAGAGAAAATAGGAGGAGAAAAGAAAAGAGAAGAAGACATCTTTATATATTCCCTTCCTTCTTTCTCTTCTTCTTCTTCTTCTGTGTGACAATGATCATTCTCTTCCACATAGCATTTCACATTTTTTTTCGGGTGCTTTGAAATGAAAATACGTTAGGAGAAAAAAAAGCCTTGTGATTTTGACAGCTGCAAAGCCTCTCTACCAAACACCATGTCATCACATCACCGTCACTACCACTGCCATTTTTCTTTACTGGCAAACACACACACGCACACCAGAACAGACAAGATTGTGTGTGGTGGTGATGATATTTTTGCATAATATTTCTTGTTTCTTTCACCTGCAGATGAACAGAATGGGAAAACCATCAATGCGAAAAGGAAAAAAATGAAATGAACATTTCTCAACAAAGACGTAAAATAAAAAAGAAGAAAAAAGCAAAGATTTTTAGAAGAAGATTTCCATCATCAAATCAGTACACAATATCATATTATTATCATCTTATCATATGATGATGATCCATTGATATGTCTTTTGATGAGCGTTTCTTTTTTGCGTGGGCGCACATATACTACACACATGCAAACACACACACACACACACACACACACGCGTACATACACGACAGAATGAAATACTGTAACCTTTTTTTCGTTTCGCATAGCGGTATATATATTTTAAATGTAACTATGGCAGTATATGTCAATTTTAAGGAATCAGTGTGAATTCTTCTCCTTTTTTTATAAAAAATGTCAATATGTCGATTTTTTTCCTCCACGATATGGGAATATCCCGTTTTCACCGTCAGTTTATTCATGCATGCAAGTAGGCCTCTCATTCAGGACGACACAACGACGCCAACAACAACAACAACAACAGCGGTAGTAGTAGTAGCAGCAGAATGAATTTTGTTTAAAATGAAGAGTGACTTGCCCTGTTTTCTTTTTTTTTTCTTCTTTCTTCCTGCTATTTTCGTTCTCTTGGAAGAAAACACAGCCAACAAAAAAGAAAAGCAAGTTATCGTTCGTCTTCTTTTTTATTTTGTGGATGTCTTATTTTCACCATCTCATCGTACACCACCACCACCAGTACCACCACGACTACTGCTATTGCACCTCTGCAGACTAAGAAGAAAGGTTCTCTTGGGATTTCAAATGGGGCCAACCGAACCATTTTATATTTTATTTATTTTACTTTTTTTGCTAATGTAAAAAGCCCAAAAGAGAACTCTTGTGTGGTGTTTGGTTTCTGCTGCTGCTGCTGCTGCTGCGGTGATGGTGGAAGTGGCGGTAATGCTGACATTGACTGAATTAATACTTTCCATAAATAACTGTGTATGCTTGCATACATATAATATATTCATATTATAAAATGTGTATTGACATTATTATTTTTTATCGTCATCAGTATTATATACATATTTTTTTGTACAAGGCGAAAAAAAAGTAATGGGCTGCTCCCTGTATTTTTTTTGTCATTTCCTTGTTGTTGGCCAACAAAAGAGTTATGCAATTCAATGTATTACACACGTTCTTTCTCTCTCTCTCTCTCTCTCACTCCTTCTTTCTCTCTCTCTCTCTCCTTCTTTCTCTCTCTCTCTCTCATTCTTACTTTCTTTCCTCTCGTCTTTTTCTTAACATTCACGCAAAGCTAGGGAATTTCTATTTTAAAAGCTAGGGATCTATTTTTTGCCTTGTCATGCATGCCTGCCATGCATGTGTGAGAGAAGGCAATGGATATTTTTTTCCATTTGAATGGAAAAGAGATTTCTCTCTCTCTCCACATAGGTATATAAAATATATGTATACACACATATCATGTGAGATTGTGTCGTGATCATCTTGAAAATAATAATAATAATAATAATATGTAGAACGTGAAGTGATGGTGTATTCTAGTAGTACGCGGTTTTTAAAAATATAAGTATGACAAGACATGCATGATATGGTATGATGTGCGTATGTGTAATATGCTATATATATATATATGTATGTTTGTATCTACATACATACTTGTATTACATTACAGCTTCTTTCTTTTTTTTTGGTACAAAGAAACATTTTAAAATACTTTTCTTCTTCTTCTTCTGTTACTACGCATATAGCTTTGTATAGTCAAGTCATGTCAAGTCAAGTGAGGAGGAGAGAGGAGAAGAGGCAGAAAATGCATTCATGCCCCATCTCACCCTCTTTCATCCATGCATTATGTAATAATATATTATCACTCAAGAAAGAAAAAAAAACTCGAGAAAAATAATAATAGATACTCTCTCAGAGAGAAGAGCTTAAGAAGCAGAAGAAAAAGAAGAAGAAGAAGAAGAAGAAGAAGAAGAAGCGGAGCAAGAGCAAGATAGGTTTCGTGTAAGTGTTTGTGTGTACGTATGAGAATGAAGATGCGATGCCGTGAATGAGCCACCCGCCTGCACAAGCTCGCATTATCATTCTATTGTAGTTTCCTATGTTTCTGCTTCTTCTTGTGACAGTGACAACGATGATAATATTGCTCATGATGCGATGATGATGATGATGATGATGCGGAGTAGGAAAATGATATAGCAAAGAAAATAGAAAAGATATTATGAAAAGATGCTCATGATGATGATGATGATGATGATGGGATGATCAATTTTATTTACGAGAATAGGGAAAAAATATATATATGAAAATGTAGATACTAGGTACCTGCTTCTGTCTGCTGCTGCTGCTTGCTTTGTGGTGGTGGTGGTTCTGCAAAAAAAAAATACAAATAATAAATTGGTATGTACTTGACTTTTAGCTGGGCTTCCTATTTATCAAATGATAAATGAGTCAAGTTTTTTTTGTTGACCGAGTCATTATAGCATTAAATTATTTTATTTTTTTTGCTTGTTTGGGTTTTTTCACTTGAAAATGATACTCCAAAAACATATAGAAAGAGAAAAAGTGTATCAACTGATGATGACTAATTTCTTGCTTTTTTTTGTACCGGAACTGAGGAAAAATAAGGAGAGAAAAAAAGTGTTCAAAAAAGGAAGAAAAAAATAAAAATATTATGTAAATGTTAGTGCTTCCTTCAAGCTTTTTGTTAGTTTGTTTGGTAGGGAAAAAAAGTTGGGAAAATGTTTATTTTTGTCAAGTATGTATATATTATTTTTTTCAAATAAAAATGTCAGCTTGTCTCAAGTTACTCACTTATTCGTAATGCGTGGCTGGTTGTTGCCTTTAATAATAACAATAATACATAATACATGTTATTTTTTGTTGCCTGGCATACTACTACTCTCCCCATTTGACCGAGTGCATAATAATGTGCCATTCTGCATAACAATATTAAAAGGGGAAACCACTTAGTCAATTGATGATAAATGGACGTCAGATGAATTGACATTTTAAGTATTCACGTGCGTACATATACATTGTGCGCGCATAGGCAGGTATATGTCAAGCCCAAAATTTCTTTCCATAGTACAGATTATCCTTCCAAATAAAATGAAGCAAAATAAAGAAATAAAATTATGAAGGTAGCAGCTTTTCCCCCATTTTTTTTTTGAAGTGCTCTTCAAAAAAAAAACAATTTTTTTACTCGGTCGTTAAATGCAACACAGTGCATTTTCTAATATATAATATGTTTTCTCTAAAAGATCAGCCATGTAAGTTACTGCACATTTGGAATTTCGACTTTTTATGAGGCAATGAAATGAAATACATTTTTATTCCAAAAAAGAGAGAGAGTTGGACCAGCAGCAGCAGCAGCAGCATCTGTTAGTCTTCTAGATCTGATGATGATTATATGATGGTGGTAGTAGTGTGTGTGGAAGGGCTTTAGTGTGATTTTTTTGTGGGAATATAATATCGAAATATTTACATTAGTATAAAGAGCACTGTGGGTGTATGTGTGTGGGTTGAACTTTCAGATTGGAAAATTTAATCAATGTGCTATAAATACAATAATCGTGTTCTCTTTTGTCTGGATGGATGTTTTTGTGTGTATGTGTGTGACTTGGGAAGCAGGTACAAAGACATATAAATATATATATAAACAGAGTGACTAGAGTATATAGTCACTGAGGAATTGGATTAAAATACTCCCCCACCACCATTACCACCATAATTCTCTTTCACTTTTTCCTGAGGTAAGTAGCCATGTGTAGTAGTAGCAGTAGCAGTAGCAGCGTGTATATTTAGTAGAGCAAGGATTTTAGTGGTGGAGTTGGCTAATACATAATAAGCTGCCTCTTTTTCTCTCTGTGTGAGAATATATATACACAGGCTTTTGTGTGTGTGTGTGTGGTGGTAGAGGATTTCATGAAAGGATTTTCATGGTAAATCTCTCTCTCTCTCTCTCTAAAAAGTAAGCAAGCACACAAGTTAAACATCAACCCGTCGGAGCAGCAACAGCAGCCACACTAGTACTAAAACAAAATAGAAAATGGATAAGTAGCTCTGTAGAAAAGGAGTGGAGCAAGATGAAGAGAAAGAAAGAATCAGGCTCATTACCATATGATCAACTTGGTAGAGACACCACCGCCATCGCCAACAAAATAAAATATACCGGGTGTACGAGATTTTGCGTTAGACGTTTTACATGTTCCTTTTTCCGGCTTCCTTTCTCTTGTGCCAGTAATAGTAGTAATAGTAGTAGTAGTAGTAGTGATCTCCTTTTCCATTGCATCATGAGATATTATTATTATGCTATATGGGTTGACTCTGAGACTGCTTTCCTGCTGATGATGATACTCCTGTGACAGTAATGTGGTGCGTATAAATGATGATGACGATGAAATGAGTATGATAAGAAGAGCAGCGGAATTAGTAGACTCTGTCAACTATATATATTTATTTATATGTGTGTATGATGGTGATATTTGATAGGTGGCATATTTACATACGTTCACATTAAATGCAGTTTTTGGTCATAAAATGTATAAATAAATACAAGATTGGTTGCTGATCAGGATGATGATGATGATGATGATGATGTTTTAAGTGAAGGATATAAAAGGAAAAAATTATTCATGATGATGATGATGATGATTTTGCTTCTGCTGCTGCTCCCGCTCATGAGAATGGTGATGATGAAGGGAATGAAACAAACATTAATTTTTCCATTTAGAGTAGCAGTTTTGAGATAGAAAACATGGATAGAAGTGCATTGTGAAGTAGTTAGTTTTTGTTGTGTCTTGTGGTGATGCTGGTATAAAGATGCAACAGAGGTGGTGGAGGGGAAAGATGGATGTAAAGAGGAAAGAAAGAGAGCCGAGCAGAGACAGAGAAAAAGAGAGAGGGTGGTTGCATAATATTGCACAACATTACCAAACTCTGTATTTATACCCGGATAGAGGGTTGTTGTGTAATGCAAAAGTTTGGAGTGGAAAAAAAGTGACGGTTGACGTGAGAGAGAGAGAGAGAAAAGAAACATGGGAAAGAATGCAAGATGAGCTTGTGTATCGTTGTCGTGACGTATATGAATGTTTTAGAGAAGGGAAAAGGGGGGATGATGAACGAAAAAGCATGTCTATCAGATTGAGTTGCATCATAATCACCACCGTCGTTGTCAACTGTAGTAGTAATAGTATGGTGGATGGAGGTGATTGGAATATGAGGAGAAAACTAGGGAAAACAAGCATGCGGGTCGCACGGATGATGATGATGCGTTGTGGTGGTGATGATGCATAACGGAAGTCTGCATGTTTTCTTTTTCATATTTTTTTGTCAAGAGCAAAAAGAAAAGTTGATTTTTTTTACTCTAAAAGCAATCGAATTTTTCATCTACATTTTTTTTTCTTTATAAATTTAAATGTGAATGTAATCCGTCTTTCAAAATAATAAAACGACAAATTAATCAAGCAAACTAGATGACATGTTTATTTATTTATTTTTGTATGAGGCTGTTTGGTTTGAAGAGGAAATTCCAAGTATTATTTCTCTGTCTCTCTGTTGCTTTCATGTATTGTTGTTGTTGTGTGAAGTGTTTACATTCAGTATTCATCAAAAAGCAAAGCGATCTGTGAATCAGAATCATCAGAATGTAATTTTAAATGGAAAAGGCTTAAAAAGGGAATTAATGAGTAGACTGGAAGAGGAGCCCAGAAATGTGGCTGGTGAAACCTGAATATGCTAACTATGGAGTTTCCCTCTCTCTCTCTCTCTCTCTCTCTTTGAAAAACAAATAAAATGAAAGCCACACTCTCTCTCCCTCCGACTCTGTGTCCCTATACATCTCTTTCAAAGTAATACAAACACACACACACATTTTATGTGTTTGTGTATTTATTGTTTTTGATCTTTCCACTTTTCCCATTTCACTCCACTTCACTCATTATTCTCATTATTTCCATGTTTTCATTTCACCGAGCTCCCGTTTGACGGCCACCATATTCTACAAAATGTAATAAATTCGATGATAAATGATGATTATGATGATGATCATCATCATCATCATCGTCATCATCATCATGTAAATGTTAATACGCACAACAGATATAAATACTGCTACAATTCCTATATATGTATCTTGTTGTATTTTACCAGCAGCATAGTCTCTTTTGCTTGGAGAACAAGATTTAAACAAGCTTTTTGAGAATTTTCTGGGAAACAATAACAAATGATAAGGCACACACGCACACACACACACACACAAGACTACTACTTACTACACAAGTCGCAATGAAAATAAATTTAAGCGCATAAATTTATATTGTCCTACCAAAAGTTCTTCTCTGCAAAAACAAAGTTTTTTTTGGCTAATTTAAATAGTCGCCAAATTATGGAGCTACTACTATTATTGATTTTGGCTAAACTGCAAAAACGAACAAACAAACATGCATGTTGTTTAGTAGCTTAGTAGTAGAAATAATTCAAATTGCATTATCATCATCATCATTACTTTTTCCTATGCATATATTTATCATGATTATTAAGTATAATGTATTGTTAATTTTATATTATGTGTGTCTTCACTCTAATCTCATTTGCTATGCTTCCTTGATTTGATCCTTTACATCCTCCCTTCAAAAATCTATGGACCTAATACAGAGAATTCAATTCTGAAATCCCAGTGGAATAAGATTAGCCTATTATTATTATTATTATTATTATTATGTAGTGAGACACTGGCTGAGCAAATCCACTTTATACAACATATACTCATACTATTATACACAAAGCAAAACCTTCTCACTGTTGTTGGATTGTTGTTGCAACTGTGCGAAAGCAAAAAGAAAAGAGAAGAAGTTTCCATATTCCACCGTGTAAAGTATGGTAAATGTAATAACATTACACGGTAAAAAGGATAAAATATGCTGGCAATGATGATGATGATGACAATGACTACATAGCCTAAAAATATACAAGTAAAGCAATAAACAGGAAAATAATGGCATTCAAATCAAATCCCTGGATTTTGACATGCTCCACCTCACTTTACCTCACCTCACCTCACTTCACCTTTTTTTCCTCTTCTTCTTCTTCTGCATCATCTTCTTTTTCCACCTGCACACACAATATACCTATATTCATATGAGCAAGAAAATAGAAGTAGAAGAGGAAAGAGTGCATACATTATTATTATTATTATTATTATTTCACATATTTATTTATCATTTTATTACATATTCAAATTCTTTTCAAAGTATGACATTTTCACATTGTCTTTCACTTGTTTCTTTTGCGGTTGAGTCACTGTCTCCCAGAGACAAATACAAAACATAATATGTAGTATATGGCATCATCATCATCATCTTCACTGTGTGTGTGTGTCTTTTGTACCACAAAAAGATTTTCCCTTTTCTTCTTTTCGATTTGTATCATAATATAAAAAAATGCCATTACTTTTGCTCCACTAAACTTCCCCCCTCCCCCGCCTTTCCCAAAAAAAGAAGAAGATATATACTACCTTTTTTAATACATTTTCCCCGAATTTTCATGTCGTTTTCTCTCTCTCTCTCTCTCTCTTTCTAGTTATCTAGTGTAATATCCTTTTGCTGCTATACACTTCCACTGCTTAAATTGAAAATACTCTGGTGGTCTAAATCTGACATGGCTTTGTTC
This sequence comes from Zhuqinia jingwanae, assembly GCA_027744095.1. Taxonomy (NCBI): domain Eukaryota; kingdom Metazoa; phylum Arthropoda; class Collembola; order Entomobryomorpha; family Paronellidae; genus Zhuqinia; species Zhuqinia jingwanae. The sequence continues at coordinate 10,942 of JAHZNC010003718.1, read as the reverse complement.
TTTGAACATGCAAACATGCCTACATTTAATGCATAGGTAAAAGTAAACAAATATACATGCATATATACTCATACGGTCAAATCCTTGGAGATTTTTCTTGACTTTTCTGTTTTCCTCCTCCGACACACGACGACGAATATTACAACAAGACAAGTTGACTGCTAAACAAGTTTAGAGTTTTTTTTTTTTGGAGTGAGTCTCTCTAGTCTGAGTAAAAGTGAATGCATACCAATTTTATTTGGAGCCCTTTTCAATGTGTGTGTGTGTGTGTGTGAACACAAAGAACCTTTAGAAAATTAGCGTATTATTTGTTTCCCTTCACAATCATCATCGTCAGCGCAACTTACCACAAGCACCTTGTTGTCTTCTCGGTAAATTTGTGTGGGTGGCTCTGTTTGCTACGGTTGGGTTACTTGAGTGATCAACTGACATTTTAGTAGGTATACTACTACACCATAATCGTCCTAATCATCATTATTCTCGCATTTACGTAACACACACACACACTAAAAAAGAGGAAGGCTATATGATAAAATTGAATAACATTTTGACAAAGTACACAGTACACGCGCTCCTTAATGATGAGCCAATTGTGCTGGGCTGCTAGTTTTGTTATGCCATGAGGTATGGATTAAGGGCATGTGTTCTACACAGTAGAAATTATTACAAGACAACATGTCAAGAATCATTAGGTGCCTATTGATTCTATTATTATTTAATTTTTTTTAAAGGCAACAGCATACACACACTCACATAATCGCTTTGGTGGTGGTGGTGGTGGTGGTGTGATGTTATGATTATTTTGTGATAATGATAAGAAGGATCAATAAATCCTACTCATCCTCAAATAGTTAAATCACAATCAGTACAAAATTTCTATTTGGTACATAAGCCACAAAGGAATCAAATGGGCGTACACCTCCCTCTCTCTCTCCCTCTCTCTCGCTCGCTTCTTCACGATCAGCTTCTTCTTCTTCTGGAAAGATGACATGACAAAAAAATATAATAAGTTGGTCATTTAATATTTTCTGTATGCCGTTGGCTACACATACATTTGTAAATGTTATACATCATTCCAATTTTTTTCCATTTATCATTGTCACACTTTTCAAACTAAAATATTTGTAATAATAATAAGCTGTACTACTATTATTATTATGTATTATCATGATGGTGTAGGTATATATTATTGACAGAGCAGTATTCTCCCGGTAAAATAATAATCATGTTTTATTGATTGTTGTGTAGAAGTATATTTTATGCGGAATGCAATTAAAGCCAAAGTAATATTAAACGTTCAATGCTATTATTATTATTACGGTGGAAAATCATGAGAACGCTCTCTCTTCTTCCCTTCCTCCTCCTTCCCAATTTTCTATCACAACCCTTTTCCCGTAAAAAAAATTTTTTTTTCTATGATATAATGACTGTTTCCATTTGTGTGAGTATTGTTTTTGTTTTCTTGTGTTTCGTCTTGTTCTTGCTGATGTTGTTGTACAAAATGCCACAGTTCATTCCTCCTTTACTTCATCATCGTCTTGTTCTTCTTGTGCTTCCTCTCTCTCTCTCTCTCCTGAGCGCTAGACTAATTAATTGAGGTTGATTGAACAATATTAGTTTTTCTTCGACGAAAAACAAGATGAAGAAGAAGAACAAGGAGGACATGGGGAAAAAAGGATTGAAACTTGGTTGCTATTTCTTGCTGCCATGCCTACACAAGCGAGCGTCTGCTTCTTTCGATTCTTCCACTTCCTTATTTTCTCATTTTCCTTATTTATTACTCTTGACTGATTCATCTTGATGAGGATGGTTGCTGTTATAGTTGTTGTTGTTGTTCCAACATATATTCCATTATTTTTCTCCTATATACCTATGCTTAAACATAGAAAAGGTGGAAATATCAGCAGGCTAAAAAGGAAACAAGTTTTTACTTTCCCTCCTTCCCTCCATCTCTCTACTCCCATAATAATGTTTTGTGGTGGATGGTAGATGAGTTTTTCAGGGGAACGTTTGTTATGCCAAATATATGGCCCACACTCACACATCCAGTTAGTTACTCAGGTAATTTGAGAACACGTATATATTGCCTGCTTGTTTTCTCCTCATCTGGAAAACTGGACAATGTATGCATGATATAATAATAATAATATGTGCATCCTTCCTATTTTCCGAATGTTGCTACTTTCCTTCCTAAAAGCCATCTACTACTGTTCACCTACCTCCATTTATGTAGGGATGTGTGTGTGTGTGTGTATACAAATTAGCCAAGGAAAATGAACAAACTGGAAAACTTTCCCTTTTATGTTTTTCCGTTTTCACGGTGAAAAGTAGGTGGGCAGGGTAAACGCCCTTCCGTTTTCCTGCCAACCTAACTATTTGTATTGATCACCGTGATCATGATCATCATCCTGATGGCAATGGTGATAATTCACGTTTATGCAACGCAACATTTTTTGTCTTTATTTCTGTTTTTTTTTGTCCTCCTCCACATTGGAGAAAAAGGAAGGAAAATTACTGTCTAAAATGAAAGAGATGAATCATCATGATCGTCTTTATTGACTAACTACTATCACCCGAAAATTTGGCAGTATATATATATATGTATTTTTTTTAAACCTATTTGGAAGTTGAGACAGGTGGAAATAGTAAAACATATTATGCGAAAAAATATATAAAAAACTTGGTTTTTTACGTGTGGGATGGAATAGGACATACAAGACATCAAGCCAACAAAAATCTAAATGTAGCAGCAACAGCACAGCAGATGCTCTACTTGTTTTTAGGTATCAAGTTGTATGCTTCTGCTATTTGCTACTATTTTCCTCCTACATCCGCCAAAGTTTTCTCTGTTTTTTTGGGGTTATTTCTTTTTGCAATCCTTTGGGATATGTTTGCGTTATGCTATGTACACACGTGTAATTGATCATCTTCATCAAGCATACACACACACACACACTCTCTCTTACAGGTAACCTAATCCTTGCATCCTTTTACAGTCACTACTACTTAACTGCAGTAGCAATGGAATTACCACAAGGCAATGAGAAGAAAAGAATAGTAGGAAACATGGAATCTACCACTCCATGAGAGATTTCCAGCAAAACTTTCAAAACAAATTAGAGATTGTGAGAATCGTGCTGTTAGATTAGATGAATGAGATGGAGTATCACCTGGGACACTAGACTTTTTACTCTTGATAATCAAATTTCGGATCAAGATGATGATTACTTTTTTTTAATATGAAATATACTTTCAACTGAAATTTTATTTTTGGAGAATTCGCGAAAAATATAATCAGTTTGTTTCTTCTTCCGCCATCTGTTGACAAGTTTCACTAAAATGTCAAAAGTCGTAAAAAAAATTATTGCAAATTTATTCAAGTTTTTATGCAAAAGTAAGCCGTAATTTATTATGAAATTAAAATATTTCATGGAATATTGCATTTGCTTTGTACAAAAAAGAAGGTTATTCATTTATTATATTTAAAAAAAGGGAATATCAAAAAAATATTTTTCTTCTTCTGCTTATTCCATTATTACACGCATGTTTACATGATGAATGGTGATGAAGACAATGGTGATATGCGATATACTATTATCGATTTGATGTTCATCTCTTGTCATTGCTTTCCATGCATGCATGTTGTCGTCGTCGTCATCATCATCATCATCAACATCATCATCCTAAAAAGGGGAAAAATTGATATGGAAAATCATTTTCCCTTTTCGGTTTTTTATGCTCCATTATTTCCAGTGGAGGCATCCATTCACATAATCAGTGATCCATACATATATATACTTGCACACACACACACACAAAAAAACTTGATGTTTCATGTGATGATATTCATAATGTTTTTATGAGTAAAATGCAGCGAGAGAGTGAGAGATGATTCGGTGTGATGATGTGATAGTGATGAATGAGAATGTTGACAATGATGACGATGATGATGATGATGACGACGACGATGATGTATTCAATGTACGTTGCGTTGTTTTCAAGAATAAGAAAAAAGCTATGACGTGACGACTGACAAAGCTATGATGATGATACATGCATTGCAGTCATATAAGCATGTATATATATAATATATACATAAAAAAGAAGGAAGTGGAAAGGGAAAAAGTGGCTTGTATTCTTGGTTGTTGCTGGCTTGTTTTTTTTTTCTCTCTTCTCTGTGAGTTCAAGTTTTCATGGTTTTCACAGTCAACATAATCATGAGCATGATCACATGTTATATATAAACATACACATGACATTGCACTTTAAAATGTATCAATCTCTCTTTGTCCTTGTTGCTGAGTGTGAGTGTGAGAAATAAAGTCAAAAGGAAACGGTGGGTGACATTGACAAGCATGTCAACAAGAAAAGTATATGATGCAGATGCCGACGACATGATAAATGAATTAATTGATTGAATGATAAAGAGCTTTCAAGTGCTTTTCCGCTTTTATTTTTGCTTGTAATGATGCGTAGGGATTTTTTTTATCCACTTTTTTGGTTACTAATGAAGATGTGAAGGAGTAAAACTGATTGTTTAAAAAAAAATATAATAATAATAATAATAAATATCTCTGTTTGTTTTATTTATGTGTACAGGTGTCAAAGGAGGAATACGACACGTGTCGAATCACGAATCCCAATCCTCGCATTATAGCTGTGTGTGATAAACCATTTAAACTGATGTACTTCACCATTACATTTCGCAGTTTTACACCTCAGCCTGGCGGCCTCGAGTTCCGCCCTGGACAAGACTATTACTTTATCTGTAAGAGAGTATACTTTAAATAAAATATATATGCATATGCGTACATATTTGCATTAAACTTCTCACGAGTAGATTTGTTTACCTCGGAAATATTAATTTATATTGAGATCATATACGTAATTGAGTTTGCTAACTTTATTTTATTTTTTTTGTAGCTACGTCATCACGTGATGATCTCCATCGTCGAGTTGGTGGTCGGTGCTCCTCCCACAACATGAAAGTCGTTTTCAAAGTGTGCTGCCACCCTGGAGAAACCTCCTCCCAGAGTAAGTGCAATTTTTTATTCAAAAAAAAAAAATATGCGTACAACAATTAATACATGTCTGTGTTTTACATGATGAGTTGATTGGGTGCACCTGTCAAATATATTATGCATGATCATCATTTTAGAATGCATGAGCATCTCTGCATTCGTTCACCATACACAACATATATATATATTATGTTATTTGTATCCGTAAACTTAACTTTAATCGTACCATCTTTTATTAACTTTAACAATTTTAATATATAGGCTCCACCTCAGCTCCAGCACTTCCCCAAATCCCCCGATTTAGTACACCCCGTGCATCCACAGCGAGCAGCGCCACGCTCTCCCCCAGAAGACCTTTTGTCGTCTACAACTCTTCATCATCATCAGCAGCGTCCAGCAACAACCCCAACATTTACGGCAGCCGTATCAACAACGGCAGCATCAGCATCAATGACCATTATGATCGACCCCGAACTCAGGATCCCCTTTACAACAGCAACAACATTGGAGGTGGCTATGGCGGTGGTGGTGGTAATGGCGGCGGCGGAAGCAGCAGCAGTAGTAGCAGCAGTAGTCCAGCAAGCACAAGTACCACAAACATCCCACCACAGCCTTTCCCAGCCCACCCACCAGTCACACGCTACCCTCCCAAAAAGACGCAGTACACTAACAATCCTAATTACAAGCCACCCTCCAAAAAGAGTAAGTGTCCAATTTCATTCCCTCCATATTTCTTCTTCTATGTTTTCTTCTTCTTTCTACAAAACATTTCATCTATCTACCAATTCTGAAAAAAACACCAAGCCAGTTCATCAAATTTTGCTCAACCTCATTCTTCTTTTTATATATAGCATCCCATAATAATATGTAGTAATAATAATAATATTTTGTAACAAATTACAACAACAAAAAACGCTACTTGTCACTTCACTTGACACATTACTGTACTTACAACACAACAACATCCATCTATTTTTCTTTTATTTTTAAAATCTTTTCCGACAAAAACATTTTCTTTCATTTCTGAGCATAAAATTCAGTGGTATAGAAAGCTCTTAAAAGTTGCTACCAAAAGAATCCATTTTTATGACAGTACTAAACTTCTCTCTCCTTCTCAATCTCAAGTGGTTCATTCACATTCACGGTGACCATCTTTTTCATTTTTATTGCCCCTCAATCTTCACACTTGTACTCCAACAAGTGGATATTGTACCAAGTACGAGAACCCCTTTGTTGTTCCTCTTACTACATTCATTAGTACTCATTTACCTGGGCTGCTACTTGTACTAGTAACCATGACAACATTATTATTACCTCACAAATGTTCAGTGTCTACAGTCTCATTATTATCTTGTTGTTATTATTATTTTTATATGAGTTTTAAAGATTTTGTTAAAAGTTTATGGCATGTTTATCACAATCCCTCTTTTGAATGAACTTTTCTCAACCATATTTCACAATGTGTGGCTTTAGACCACAAAGAGGAACAAGAAGAAGAGAAAAAAGGCCACACAAAAGCAAAAAAAAATAGATAGCCAAGGATTTTTACGCAATGAAGCTTTGTGGAAGAAGACCCTCTCATCATCTTTTATCCCAAAAAAGAAAACAAAAACCAAAAAAAAAGTTATCATCTTTATCTTTCCAAAATAAAAATATATATCAAAAAACAGCTGAAGAAAAGAGGACACAATAATAATGCTTTGGAAAACAAGAGTATTGTTGTTGGCATTAGTGACATTTTTGTGTATGTAGAATTTCCCTTCTTTCATACTCAAATGGGCCACCCACTCACACAACACCACCAAGTACCCCCACTTTGGAATTTTTTGCTCCAGCCAAGGCAAAAACACACAAAACTTAAGGAAGATGCAAAAAGAAAAATATTTTTATTGAGGCAAATATTATTGATTTAAAAACGTTTTGAGAATCCAATGGCCTCGATTTTAGAATAGAATGGAGAAATTTTGTGCAATGAGTTTGTTTCAACATTACTACAAAAAAAAAATATATATATTCACTTCAACTTTTATTTTTAACAACCAATCAGTGTCACAATATCTCTTTATTCATGTTCACAAGAGACATAATAATATTTATTTATAAAAAAGATCTTCAACAAAACGCATTTAAATTTTTTTTATTACTTATTGCTTGTCCATTCACGTCAAATTATTGTCAGTAGTAAAAAAAATGTGTCAGCATATATACATACATCACTACAAAAATCCCATCATCATCAGCATCAGTAAATATTTTGACCAGAGAGGATTATTATTATTTTTTAAAGCAATAAAAAAAAATTTCATGTGTGCTCAACAAAGCAAAGACTCATACATATATATTTTTTTGCAACTATGCGAAGCTAATAATAAAATTAATATTTTTTGACTAGACATTAAATAATTTTTTGACAAGATGCCCGCCCGCTGACTGCACACAATTTATCATCATCATCATCAACATCATGGGCTTACAAATTACGTGAAATATTTAACTGCTGTATTATTTGTACAATAAAAAAAGTTAATCATAAAAAAAATATCCTTGACATAAGGTAGTAGTATTGTTTCCCACAATCCTAAATTGTTTTTCGGTTGGGTGAAAATTGATTTCCATATATGGCCCTATGCTCATTCATGATCATCATTTTCATAAAGTCATATTTTGCCATTGCAAAAAAAAAGTCGTAAAAAAAATTCAAAGCCATAACACGTAGTAGATCCGCAATGTGGGTAGGTATGTATATAGTATTCTTTTTTTTACAAACATTACGCTTGTCCTTAGTTTCGTCATAATTTATTTTTTGGGTTTCATTTTTATGATTATTTTGTTACCGCCTAAACTTTTATTAATTTTTTTTGAAAAAAAAGAGTATTTATTTCGCTGTTATTAATTAGGTGCGATTCTGAGAGGGAGAGCGCGTCAGAAGAGTTGCAGTTTAGTTAGTTTTAAATGAAATGAAATAAAACTTGCAGAAAAATAAAACATGTAGTTAAACTGCAAATAGAAAAAAAATTAATGGTTTTCTCTTTCTCCCACCTTTCTATTTAAGTTTTAGGTATTCTTATACTTGCACATACATAGAGACAAGAATGTTTTTTTTTAAAGAAGCGAACCTTTTTATTTAATACCTTTTATGGCACATTACTAGGGATTTGCATAAGTATAGATAAATATTAAAGGGACTGATGAAAATGCTATTTTGTAATTTGTATATTTTTTTGTTCGGCGCTTTTTTGTGTAGTAATCGGCTGCCTGCTTGACTTGACGCCCAACAACAAGTAGACTTAATTTGCAATAAAGTCAATGAGCAATTTTGAACCTTGGTTTTTATTATTATTATATTTTGTGTGGCATGGCACCCGACTCCCTGATGAACCCAATTGACGACAAGGTGGTGGTTGTGGTGGTGGTGTTGGGGAGGTGGATACGCATACATACTTGCGTTGTTATGTTATGATGATGCAAGAAACGTGATAGTTTTAGTATTATTCTTATAACCCGTTAAACACGTCCCTGTGTACAAAATGAGACGCGACACAAAAGAAGAAAAAGAAATATATACATTTTTTTACTCATTTTCCGGTCAGATGAACCTGGCAAAATACAAATTACTCGGCATCCTGTTGTTTTCTCATAGAAACAGCCATTATGAATTAAAGGAACATACCTTAAACAAGCTAATTATATATTATGGTCTGTACTCCATTCAATGTTGCGTAATAGCTAGAGAGAGAGAGAGAGAGAGCTATGCTGCTGTACAAGAAAGACTTTTGTGAAACAAACAGTAATTGCACGCGCAGTTAAATAACTACATACCTACCATGATTTTATTATTGCTGCTGGTATTATTATTATTATTATTACATAATATATTTATGTTTAACCACCAACAACAATGACATGACAATGACATCGTACAAGAAACAAGTCATCAAAAGCCAAAGAGCAGGATTCCTCTCTTCTCTGTCTCCATGCTTTACATGCCTCAATTCTCTCTCTCTCTCTCTCTCTATCGTCCGTGTCATAAATATATTTGCTCAAGTCAGGGTGTCACTTGCGAAGGAATGTCGTTTAATGAAAATGTCTTGCTTCTTTTTTTTTGGATTTGAAAAAATATATACCATAATATACATATACCTTACACATCAACAGCTCTTCTGGTTAACTTGTAGTAACTTCCAACCCGACCCCGAAAAAAAAATACCACGGTCTTACGTACAAATGTACATATATATGCCCACTTTTTATTCTCATTTTTCCATCACTTTCAACGTTCATTATTATTATTAGCTAAGTATGTATATTATATGTAGGTGTACCTAAATACAAATAGAGAACCTTAGCACTTGAATATCACCACCACCACCAACATCACCACATTTGAATACAACCATAATATTATGCTCCCTCACACTCACACACACAAAAAAACACATAACGTAACAACAAGTGTATCAACATGAGAATCAACAAATTAAAAATGATAACATCACTAGTTTTTTTCTCCCTCAACTATTACTACTACTGAAAATTCAGAAAATGAAATGACTTGAATTACTACTCGTTTTTTTTTTGCTGTGGTTGTCTACATCCACTTTGTTCTTTTCTCTCACTTGTCGTCTCTATTTAATTGATCCAGCCAGAGAATGACAAGATGATATTATGTTACAACAACAATCTAAGCTACAACAACATGAGCAGCAAGACCGACCAGGCAGAAAAAAAAATTATAATAATAAAATAATGTGTTGTCTTTAAAGTAGTTGTAGCATAGCTGTTATTCTTGTGGCTCATGTACTACTACTACTACCACTACTACACTACCAAAATAAGCATTACAATAAACATGACATCATTTTATGTTTTAATGTTCAAATTATTTGTCCGGTGATTTATTTTATACAAAAAAAATTCTATCATACAAGTTTTCATATAATTTTCAATTGTCTCTTGTACTTTGCTTGGTGTCATCTTTCCTTGTTCCTTTCATTTGGTTGCAAACATATTTTCAAACTGTAATAATAATTTTTGTGGTTTTTCTTCTTTTTTTTCTTTTTGCAGAAGAACTGGAGAAGCATCCTAATGAAGTGGTAAAGAATGAAGAGTTAACCAGTGGAGCAGCCTCATCATCGCTGACAGCCGGGCAAACGACGACGCTTGTATTTCTCACTCTCTCGACGATACTCGTCACGAGAAGAATACAGAGTCCGGCTTTCCACTGGTCTGTACGGTAAATTAGAAGAAAACAGAAGAAGGAAAATCAAATAAAGAAGAGGAAAAAATTAGAAGAGGAAGGTGCACATACACACACATTTACAAGAAGAAGAAAAAAAGGAATTTATTTAACAAAGCATCACAAATCTAATTAAATAATAAGAATAATTATACACAAGCAAATATTTAATTGTTATATAAAAAAAATATTACTTTTACTCTGCGACTTTTTACGAGAAAGATAAAATATTATTACTTTTGTTAGAAAATATAAGAATAATACCTAAGTACATTGCTGAGATGTGTAGAATATATATGACAGTGTTAGTAGTGGCGACAAAACATGAAATATGGGCGTGTTGGATTTTTTTTGTAATAATAATAATGATAATTCATATGAAAAAAAAATTATCAGGATTTTTTTAAAAATACAAATAAAAATATCCTTATGACAATGATGATAATGCGATCCGATCCGCTCCCTTCTACGATAACCTATACATAATAATATATAAAATATATATAAATGATAACGCTGTGTATTATAAATTGTTTACAAAAAATGAATCCAACTTAACGCGTCACACGTCACTTTCCAACCAACCCACGCGTCACACGGTTAAATTTTTTATTTTTTTGTAGATTGTTCTCTACTTTTTTTTATACCAACTAACAAAATATTAATTAATTACAAAATGTTTTGA